>ML780985.1:137614-153460 GCA_009831015.1 Picea engelmannii | reverse complement strand
AAAAAAAAAAAAAAAAAAAAAAAAAAAACGTAAGCTAAAAATATTTACAAGGGGGGTAAATATGATTTTCTCAGGTGAAGTGTTTCTTGAAAGACTAGTCATTCACTAGAAACGATTTTGGTTGACCCTCTAAGTTGTGCAAACAAAAAGAACTAGGACCCAATTTTCAGAAATGACAAAAGGCCCCAACCACAAGTTTTGAAACTTGGTATGTTCTCCTTTATTCTCATGCGCTTTGTCCCATTTGAGGACCGAATACCCTACATTAAAATTTATTTCTGAGGATGAACTTGAATCGAACCAGCTCTTTACAATTTGTTGATGCTGATCCAATTTATGTTTTTCTTGTGTCCTTACTTCTTCCAATTTTAATACAACATTTATCTAATTCTCTAAAGGGGAACATTCCTCTTCTTGAACTTTCTGCTACAATTGTAGAGAAGGGAGAAAGACATGTGGAGGAAGGATGGGTTCTCTTCTGTAAACGAGGAAGAAAGGAGAATTACCAATGGAATCTTTTGGAATGACTCAATCAGCCCAAAGTGCCTTGTACAATGCATTGTCCCAGTTTTGTGGTTTTCCAACACTGTTCTCTTTATTATCTTGATCAGATTTGTATTTGTTGACTCAGCCAAATAGTTTCCTTGTGGGTAATAGTTGAAAAGGTATTTTAGATTAATCCCTTTTTCTAAAGAAAAGGCATTCATATCCAGGGAAGAAAAGTAAGAAGCATTTTTAAAAACTAGACACTCAGGTATTTCGAAACGAGTGATAATATGAGAGTTTAAAAAAGAAACTGCTTGATTCGTGTTGACTACCTTTAAAGGTAAGCCTTCAAACCACCTCATAAAATAATATGTTGCAGTAAGAATGTACTTGTGTTGTTGTGAGAAAGGAGGATTAATCAGTCCTATAATATCTAGGCCCCACTACTGAAAATGTGTGTCTACCATGATAGGTTGTAAAGGGAAAGCAACCTTTTTCACCTATCCTGCAGCCTTTTAATAGACTATACATTTGTGGGCCAAAGTGTGAGAATTATTAAATAAGATGGGCCAATAGTAGCCAGACCTAAGTACTTTGTGGACAGTTGTATCTCCACCAAAATGACTCACGACATCGCCAGAATGAAGTTCAGCTAACACCCTTTCGGATTCCTTTTTTTCTAAGCAATGCAGAAAAACATCGTCAAAATTATTTCAAAATAATATATCGTTAATTAATTGAAAAGATGTCGATTTGATCCTCGGTGCTCTTCTGTTTTTTGGGTCAAGGTTGCGAGGAGCAATTCCGTGCAGCAAGTAAAATATGATATTATCATACCATGAATTAGGCACAGTTTGTGTACAACAGATTTGTATTTCGTTATGCAGATTTGTAGCTGATGTATTTATTTGATTTTCTGATTTTTCAACTGAATCAACTACCAATTTACAAAGGCCTTGACCTCTAAAAATTTGTGCAGGCACTATTTCGAGATCATACTCCTAAAGGGATGTCATCTAATTTTCCCTTTTCTTTCTGCACTAACATATTTCTTACAGTAGGATAAGGAACAACCACTTTTATCCTATATTTCAAAAGGTAAGACTTGAAATGTTTAACTGCTTTGAAGATAGCGTATTCCTGCTGATCTACTGCGGGGTAATTTAATTATGCTCCTTTAAAGGAATATCTCATAAATGAAATAGGTGTATTTTTATTTTCAACATTTGTCTATGTAAGCAAAACAACATACGATCTGTCAGATGCAAAAGTATACAATGTGAAATCCTAGGAGAAATTAGGACTCATCAAGGAGGGTGCTTTGGTTATAGATTTTCTAATGGAATTAAAATCTTGATTCTCTTGTGATCCCCATTTGTACAAAACATCCTTTTTTATCAAATTTTTTAGAGGTCTAACCATCTCAGAGAAACTTGGAAAAAATCGTCTGAAAAAATTAATTTTACCCAAAAAGGATTGCATTTCCTTTTTGGAAGAAGGTGGGGGAAGGTCGGCAATGTCTTGGGTTCATTCAGAAGCAATTATCATTCCATCTTTAGAGACTATAAACCCAAGCAATTTCCTTTTTCTACTCCAAAAACTGATTTTTTAGGATTGAGTGAAATACAGAACTTGCGACATCGTTCTAACACATCCCTAAGATGAGACAGGTGATCTTTCTAGTTTTTCAAAAAGATAGTCACATCATCCAAGTAGACAACAACTCAATGATTGATAAGGCCTCGAAAAGAAGTGTCCATTGCCCTCTAGAAAGTGGCATCGACATTGATCAATCCGAAAGGCATTTTCCTATAGGCTTAGGTTCCCCATGGGGTACGAAAACTGGTTTTCAACTTATCTAATGGAGACATAAGGACCTGGTTATACCCTGAGAAACCATCTGATAAAGATAACCTCTCAAAACTAGATACTTGTTGCAAAATTTGTTCCATTGGGGGAACATGGTAATTGTCTTTATGAAAGGCTCGGTTTAAATTGTGAAAGTTGACACAAAGTTGAATTTCTCCATTTGTATTCCTTACTGGGACTAATTTGGATACCCATTGGGTATGCTGGAATGGAAAAATGATCTTGGCAATGAGTAATTTATTTAGCTCCTTTTTTACAGTAGGTTCTAATTTAGGATGCATTTTTCTCAATTTTTGTTGAAAACGTTGGGTTTGGGGATTCATGGGAATTACATGTTGTATTATGTTCAGATCAAAAACATTTAGATCATCATATGTCCAAGAAAATACATCCTTGAATTGTTTGAACAATTTTATGAATGCATATTTTTTTGTTCAGAACACCCTTTACCCAGATTGATATTTTGAGGATTATCTTGTGTTCCTAAATTTATAGTTTCGTACAGTAATGAGGAACTATTTGTTTTGCAATTGACTACCCCTCTAAACTTGTTGTGTAAATCATAAAATTTCTCTAATCTAACAAGAAATTTGGGGATAGAGTTTACCAGCTCGGATGATACTTCCACATAACGAGGGTTGGATATTATCGTGAAATATCAGAGGTTTTTATTATGGGTACTTTCATCGATTATTGCATCTTGGAAGGTGTCTTCCATATGAAAAAAAATGATGAATTGTTGATTGTCATCAAACATTGTCCAAATTGTGATGTTGCCAGGGATCGATATCCTAAATAACAATTCAATCGAGAATGCATTAGGAGAAATACCTTCAACGGGAAATAATTTAGAGGCAACATTAGCTAATAAATTGACTTCCAAATTGCTCAACCTAAGAATGGAATTTATATTAAAAGAGAGAATTTTTTGTATTAAAATCCATACCTCGGTTTGGTAGTTTTTCAAATGTGGTGACAGAAAATGTATCATTTTTCTTACATGTTTGACTATGATTTTAGAGTCACCAAATACTACCAAGTTTTGCACGTCGAGGTCCAACGCCTTCTTTAGTCCCTGCAGAAGTGCTTCATATTCTGTTGTATTGTTAGTACATTCAAATTCCAATCGACAAGAAATAAATGTTTTATTACCTTTGGGATCGATTAGTACAAAACCATCACTTTCCCCTTCCCAGAATTTAGATCCATCAAAGTATAAGGACCAAATTTCTTCGTTATCAGCAATGTTCGATGTACTTCCCAGAGTTTCTATCTGACTATAAGTTGATATTTCAAACTGTTGTTCTGGGTCGGTGATAGAGGATATCTTACTCATGAAATTTCCAAAAAATGTATTCATTCCCTGTGTCTCAGTCAAATTTACAGCAGTAGTGAAAGGCTCATTAGGATCGTTTAAATCTATAACAATGTACTTGAGGTAAAGTTCTCTGATTATTCTGATCTTGTTAGGTTGTCCATTTTCTAGAAGCCACAGATGAGACCAATCCGTAGAAAAATAGCCATGTAACTGCTATGACCAATCTCTACTCAAAAATAAACCATAAACTTATGGAATGTCAACAACAATAATATCAATTACTTGGTGGACCTTTGGGTTGGATGACAACGTTATCAACACATTTTTAGGTTCACCAATGACGTTGGCATTAGTTCGATCTAACTGAATGATCTTTACATTGGAAGGTTTTACTCCAGCGTTAATTTTCTAACACACAGATAGAAGAATTACATTTGATGAGGCGCCGGAATCAACAACACAGTTATGTACATTTCTATTGAAAATTTTGAAAGTTAGCAAAAAAGGAGCCACATTGTTTCGTGAAGAGACAACATAATTTTGCTGTTTTTTTATGGTTGTACCTGAAATAGTCTTATTTAAATTTCCTACAGTTTTCTCTTATATGTCCCTTTTATCCTTATTTTCAAACAATTTTTTACCAGGGACATATTTAGTTTTATTTGGGTCATTTTCTGTTGATTTCTTACTAATAGAATCATTCTTTTTATTATTTTCAGCAATACTTTGGAGCATTTTTTGTAGGATAATAAGAATTTTAAGTAATTCAAAAAATGATATATTTTCCCTTAGTTTTTTAAGATCGTCAACCAAATCATATTCTAAAACTGGGGCAACAGGGTTTTGTCTAGTTTCAATTTTCTTTGGTTGTTTTGAAACCACATTACTACTTGTTTCGGGTGAAAGTTTGTTTTGTGCTTTACTTCGCGTTTTATAAGGATGGACGATTTCAACATTTGCTTGAAAGATGTTGTCCGAAAAAATCCCGAAAACAGGAGGAGATGAGTCCTCATCAAGTGTTTCTTCCTCACCCGTATCGTCTTTATTTTCAGGAAGTGCAGAAACAGAGTTATCATGTGCTTCTAGTATCATTTGCAAACTATACTATAGTCCTTCAAAGTTTAGACCTTATGTGGTTGGGTTTGGACGGTTTGGAGGAAAAGGTTTCTTGAAAGGTGGTGTAAAACCTCCTTTCCTTATATATTCCTCCTCAATGGATCTTTTTAAGTCTATGACTTGATTGGATAATTTCTGGAAAGGTTTCTACAAACTTTCCAACTCTAATGTATCTTGTTGATTTTTAGTTTGAGGAAGTCTAGTGAGAATTTCTATTTTCTTTTTAGAAGATGAAGTTGTTTCAGCCTCACTATTTAAACTATCTTTTAAGCTCAGAATGTCCTTCTCAATAAGGAAGACCTCCTCAAAGGATTCTAATAATGTGTTCTTTTTGGACCTTTTAACCCATATAGCTATATTGTTATGCAGTGCCTTAGTATGGTATTCAACAGTCAATTTTTCTTCAGGCATCGAATCTACAGGGATTTTGTTTTTTAATGTTAAGAATCTCTAGTTGAAATCCTTAACTCTTTCTTTTGGGTTCATTTTCATACTAGAGAGTTCCATTTCGAGGACTTTTGGAGATTTATCATCTCCTAATTTTTCTAGAAATAAGGTTTCAAACTTGTCCCAAGAGACAATGGTTTGAGGTTGTTGCGCAAAATACCAAGTTGAGGCATTCCCCTCAAAAGTGTAGGGGAATAAAGTGCACACAAGATCCTCATGCTCAACACTCCGGAGCCTAACAGATAACATAAATTTCTTGATGTGATCCTCAGCTGATTGCTTCAAATTTGAGTCAAATTTGGGTAGCCACTTTTCTGAATGTTTGGGCAACGGGTGTTGGGGTCTAGGTACTTCCATGACATCTTGATCGAGCCAAGGTTTGGCGGTATTATTTTGGTTTTCCATGGGAGTTGGTGGAGTTGAAGGTTGAGATCGTTTAGACGAAGAACTGCCTTCATCCGAGGATTATTCTCTTAAAGAGGGTGGAGAAGAACCAGGTGGGGGTGGTGGGATACAAGATCCCCCAACACCAAGGATCAGTGCTTCAGAAGGATTGGTGATATTACCACCTAATGGGTTTTCGGGAAGACCATTTTCAAGAGGTTGTTCTTGCAGATTGGTGAAATCAAGGGGTTGATTAAGTTGTCTACCAGGTTGTCTGATTCAGGATAAATCACTCTGATTTCTTATAATCGAATGGCAAACAATTTCTTGTACATCAATCCCTTGAGGAACTGGTGTCACTGGTTTGACGAGAATATGAAGAGCAGTTTCTGAGGTAGTAGTTGGGTAAAGTGTAACTTTAGGGTCTGAGTGACTACGCATCATGAGAGGAGAATGATTGTTTGGGGGAGTCCTACGGCCTCCTCGTGCCATCAATGAATTTTAGACCCTCCTTCTAGCGCCATTTGTTGACAGGCATTTGTGATACACCGTCAACGAGAAGGGAATATCCAGACGGAGGTTGTCTATTTAACTCGAGCTATTTGGTATGATCTACCCTGATGGGTTTTATGGCTCCGTTAGCCAACGAGAGTTATAAATTAACTAAAAGACGTAAACTAAATAGATGTACAATTCTATCAATCGACAGTTTAATTACAATTGATTAACTAACAGTGTTTATGTACAATAGATATATACAATCTACAAGGTTTAAGCAAAGCCCTATGAAAATAGTTGTTTTTTTAAATAATGGATACGAATAATATTAAAAATAAACAAAATTATTCTAGTATTGTAACTACAAAACTAATAAACAATGGATGAATAATATTGTAAATGATATAACGCAAATAGAAAAAGCAATTAATGTTTAAATGATGCAATCACTATTCATTCACAAATCGACAAATTAAATAAATAATATGCTAACTAACCTCTCATTGATCAGCAGTACTAAACTAGATTTGCCTCCTTGTGTTTGTATAAGATCCTCTTTAACCTATGTCAAGTGTAAACCTATGGCAAAAGAAAGAATGATACTTCCTAAAAAAACTCAAAGAAGTCTTTTATATTCTGGTACAAGTTTATGATGAAAGAAAGACAAATAATTTTATATCATGTGACCTTAGAATGTCCAATAACTGAAAATGAAAGATATTCCAATTCTCAGTAACTGGTATTAACAACTACCTAACATCAGATGAAAACTCAAAATGCTTGGATAGGTGAACAGTCACAGATATGAACGACACCAAAATATAATGAACCACATAAAGAAAACATGACATAAAAGATTATATGTAGAATAGACTAAAGCTAGTTCGATACAAATAAAATTTCACTTCTAGAAATTACAGGAGAGAACAATGAAAACATTGCATAGTCTACACAGGACGAAAGCCAAAGAATAAATTGTGTTCCCATATAGTTTCAAAAAAATAAGTTCATCATAATGGTCCAGGAGGAATTTCCCCTATCACTAGGCAAGCAACGCTATTTAAACAAGTTTATGATTTGTTCCTCATATCATGCAAGATAGGGGCAGATCTTTTAAAACAAGTTTTTACTAAAATAAAATAACAAAATGATAATTCTATTGAAGTCTTTCAATCCAAAAAAGTTACATTATTAAACATTATTTTTCAAAAAAAAAAATTACTAGTCCACTAAACGTTCAACCCATGACTCATTCCCTTAATCGTAGCACATCAATTTGTTGTTCACCTGAGATAAGGAAAACGAAATCTAAATTAGGCAATAATCAAAATAAATAATTCAAAAGACAAGCTACATAATATTTTGATTATGTAGCTGGTCTAAAATAAAAACAAAATCAAAATGAATTTACTTTTTATCCAGACAGTATCAAATTGTGAAATACAAAGGAACTATTTACCAATTTAGAAATTCGAAAGAGAGGCATCAAACAAATCTGAGTTTATAATAGTATTGAAATTGGTTGAATTTTTAATAACCACCTTCCTTGATATTTTAATCGGCTTGTTGGCTCTGTGTGAAATCGATCGAACACCAGCTTTGAGCTCATCATTTTCCCTCTCAAGAGCTATGTTCCAAGTGACCACTTGATTCAACTGTGACTGTAGGTAAGGAATATCCCGATAATACCTTTCAATCTAGTCAAAAAAAATCTCACAATGCACCGGTTCCATGCTTTGTAGAGGCTGATCCTGATCTGTAGTGGGTAACTTACCATGTTCCATGATTCTTTTGAGATCATGTTGAATTCCCGAAAAACCTTATTGTTTCTTTAAGAAAGGAGGAAGATTCGATACGAAATCGAATTGTGGTCCATCAACAATAGTATCATCCTCAAAAATCCAGTCGTCGACATCCATAAAAGGGATAGGTTTTTCATGATCTTGATGTCGATTCTTAGCATTCTGGATATGAGTCGACCAGATATTTTTTTCTTAAAATCAGTGTCTGTAATTCTCTGTGTTTTTCACCTACATTGTTTCTTGATTTTAAGTTCATTTAAATCAACCATAAATAGCTCAGGACTAGGAACAACAAGGACCTTATCCTTCAGATTATCCAATACATCTTCCAAGTATTTTTTAGGAATAAAATTGGGTCTCTGGTGTGTACCTTTGGAAGACTTACGAAAAACAATGGGGGTTTTAGTTATTGACACAGGGCTTCCTTGAAATTCGACATGTATGTTTCTTAGAGAAGGAGTTGATAGGCGAGGGTTGGTGGGCTCATCAGAACATAGAGGTGAGTCTATTGTGTTTTAATTGTGAAATGACCAAAATTCAAATCACGCCGTGATGGAATAAGCTAGACTATGCATTTAGGTTTTGCCTTCGGTAAAATTTGGCCATTTTTTGCAGGCTCTTAATCAAGTAGAATGGCATACTTAAATCAAACCCTAAAAATATCATCAACAAACGGACATCAAACATGAATACTAGTCCATATCTACCCTCATAGGTGACAAACTGCTTAAGTAGCAATAGTAAACCATGCCATCGAGGTTTAAACAAAACAATTGGTGTACCTTTGACATTATAGCACGATCTCTTGGAAGCCATTAGTAGGTGACAAGGGATGTCTTCAAATTTGAGGTTTTTGAACCAATGAGCTCCCTCTTGGGGGAATCCCATGGCTTCTACAATGGAATCCTCAGTCACCTCCAACTATAAATCTCCAATCTTGGCCTTAGCACCATTGAAGGTTTGGGAAAATGCTTGAGCAACCTCGAGGTTAAACCCCTTGAATAGTTTTAAGAACATGTCCCAACCATAATCTACAATATCGTCCATAGCATCGTCATGTGAGAGGAGAGCCAGTGAGTTGTTCAAATCCATCCTCACCACAGGCACCATCGATTTGGTCATGAAAAATTAGCAGGAGTAGCAAAGGGAGAAGCGTGTTTGAAAGCATACGAAATAAAGGATAAGCTCTACATTTTCGGAAGAGACTCGATACCTAAGGCTTCTGGAGAAAGCCACCATAGCCACCATCCAGGTTGTTGAGTGGATGCTGAAACAGATGACATGCAAAAACGAAAACCACCTTCTCTAGTGACCACCAAGCCCAAAAATGAATACTTACGACCTCAGTAAATGAATGTGAACTTAAGGCAGAAGGATGAAGGAGTAATTGTTTCAGAGTGTGACTAACAATCATGTACAATGATGATGATACTTTGATATGACTATAAGGGATAACATTCATATTTCAAAATACACCAAAGTTATTTTTTTATGCGCGATCGTAGATGTGGTAACGTGGTAATCAAAACATCAAAAGAATAAAATTCCTAAGGCACACCTCCAAGGTGAGCGACTCATGCACTAATGCTAAGAAAACAACTTATAACACAATAAGTTCAAAATCCTTTAAGGTTCTTAAAATTATTAGGTGCCCTTAGGTATTCATCCAATTTCATAAATAGAAACTCTAGAGTCTATACGATGTGTTCAAATCAGAGCTTGTTTCAATTTCATGCTTACAGTCATGAAATTGAACAAGAAAAAAAAAATGAGAGATTAAAAGAAATGAAATAAACACACAGCTAATAAAATGTTTTTTTCAAAACAAAAACATCATAGAAGTCTTCGCAAACACAAAGAGGCAACTACAAAAAATTGTATCCCATTAAGAGTATGTTTTAAACATTGATAAAATCAACATGAATATATGGCTGCCAACACAAGTTCGACCTACTAAGAATGAATCCAAGAAGGAAGACTCTTTGGGAAAAATGGGAATGCCACCAATAAAATGTTGTGGATACAAAGAAAATCACATCTACAAGGAATTCCCTCACAGAGAATAAAAAATGAATATCTTTCACAACGTCCAAGAGGATACAATAGTAGAATACATGGGCAGAAATATTCCAAGAATATATGTAGCCTTAGAAGATCGACAAGCAGAACGCCAACCCCATATGATCGAAGTGGAAGGTAAGATAATTAATCATCATGTTTCTATTTTAATTGATTCAGGAACAATTAATTGTTACAATGATCTTAAAGTAGTGGACAAATTTCTTTTGAGGAAGAGTAAGCTTGAAAATTCAAGTTTGGTTCATCTAGCCACTAGAACCAAAAGGCGGGTCAATGAGATAGTCATACTATGTCTAATAAATCTAAATGGAGTAAATACAGTTGTTGATAAGAATATTATACAATTAGGATCTTATGATATGATAATTGGAATGGATTGGTTGGACAAGCACCATTTTGTCCTAGATTTCCATGACAAGATATTTACATGTCTTGATGAAGAAGGAAAACATTTAGCTTTGTAAAATGAATTCTGAGACCTATAACTATAAGGGATATTTTGTCCTTACAACTAAATATATGTTTTAGGAAAGGTTGTCAATTGTATGAAACCCATGTGGAGGAACCACAAAAGACAAAAGGGCCAAGCCTTGAAGAACATAAATTGTGTGTATACATGTTTTTTTTTTGTCTAACATAAATTATGTTTCCTGAACACTTTCTTTCATAATTAGGGGTATAAAATTATCATTTCAACATAAGAATGAAAATTTGGTAAATGGAGGAAGGAGAGGGAGCCTTCAACCGTGAGAGAGAAGCTTGAGGTCAAAATATATGTGTTTGAAATTCAGAGACAAAATCTAATCAACACAAGAGAAGAGTGGATCCAAAACTATTAATAGAGACTATGAGAATCTTGAGAATAGAAGTACAAAGTTACAAAGAATATGATGAAAAGATGATGAAATAACATAATCAAAGAAATGTTGAATTGATGAAAAGTATAAATCAGTTGTAGAGACAAGCGAAGAATGGATCAGGCTCAAGATAGGAGGAAGAAAGAAGGCATCATGAAAGAAGAGAGAACTGCATAAGAGCTAGTCATTCAAGAAGTACTAGTAGAACTCAAAGACAATAGTCATCTCCTTACTCAGCGAGGAAGTTTTATGCATATGAAAATTCAAGAAGCAGCCCATAAGTGTCTCATGTTAGGCATCAAAGAAGAAGACATGAGATGGGCAACTTGCAAGGAGAGAGAAGTAAGCTTAATCCACCATCCTTTCATGGTGAAAAAGAAAAGGAATATTATTTTGAATCCTAATTACTTGGAATCGAGAAGTATTTTCAGTTTCACAACTACTCATATAACCTAAAATCTGGAATTGACACATACCATTTGCTTGTAAAAGTTGCTATGTGGTGGGGTCAATTGAAGCAAGTTGAGGACATTAATGAGAATGAGATCAATTGAAGCAATTCAAGAGACATTTTTAGAAGGAGTATCTTTCATAGAACTACTATGAAAAAAATATGCAAGATTTCTTTGAACTCAGGTTGGGGAGAATGACCATGGGAGAATATGAAAATAAGCTCTTGATATTGTTTAAGTATGTGGGTTTTATCAAAGATGAGAATGTGAAGATACATAGGGTTTTGAGTGAACTTCCATAATTTTGTAAACATAAGATTCAATATGATGATCCTAGAAATTTGACAGAGACCATTAAAAAGTCTAAGTACTTCTATGAGCAAGGAAAGGGAAGAGAATATTTGCAAAAATATTGGAAGGATAAGAAGAAGGAAAAATATGATCAGATAAGGAAGGGATTTGAACCTCCTTTTGCTAGAAACAATCCTAATACACATCAACAAGGTCAACCTACTAATAATCAATCCAAGAAGGAAGAATCCTCGGGAAAAAGGGGAATACCACCAATCAAATGTTGGGGATGCAAAGAAAATCACATGTACAAGGACTACCCTCACAAATAAGACAAAATGAATACCTTGCAAAAAATCCAAGAGGCTACATTAGTAGAAGACATGGGAAGAAATATTCCAAGAATATATGTGGCCTTAGAAGATCGACAAGAAGAACACCAATCATGTATGATCGAAGTGGAAGGTAAGATAATGAATCATCATGTTGTTATTTTAATTGATTCAGGAGAAATTCATTGTTACATTGATTCTAAAGTAGTGGATGTATTACTTTTGGAGAAAAGTAAGGTTGAAAAATCAAGTTTGGTTCATCTAGCCACTTGAATCAAAAGAAGGGTCAATGAGATACTCATAGTCTATCTATTAAATATGAATGGAGTAAATACAATTGTTGATAAGAATCTCATTCCATTAGGATATTATGATATCCTAATTGGAATGGATTGGTTGGAAAAGCATCATATTATCCTAGATTTCCATGATAAGACATTTACATGTCTTGATAAAGAAGAAAAACATAGATTTGTAAAAGTTATTCCAATACTCATATTTGTAATGGATATTTCATCCTTACAACTAAAGATATGTTTTAGGAAAGGTCGTCAATTGTATGCAACCCATGTGGAGGAACCACAAAAGACAAAAAGGCCAAGCCTTGAGGATTTTTCAGTATTGCAAGAAGTTGAAGATATATTCCAAGAAATACCAGGATTACCACCAAAGAAGAATATATATTTCTCTATTGATTTAGTACCAGGAGCTTCCTCGGTATCAAACATTCCTTACATAATGAGTACACCATAATTAAAATAATTACAAATGCAATTGGAAGAATTGTTGAAGAAAAGGTATATATGCCCAAGTGCTTCACCTTGGGGAGCACCAATACTCTTTGTTAAAAAGAAGGATGGAATATTGAGACTATGTATTGACTTTAGATAGCTAAATAAATCCATTGTGAAGAAAAAAATTCCCTCTACCCAGAATTGATGACCTCTTTGATTAGCTAAGAGGAGAAAATATATCTTCGAAGATAGACTTGAGATCAGGATACCATTAGGTAAGAATCAAGGAAGAAGACATCAATAAGGCAACCTTTAGAAATAGGTATGGGCATTATGTATTTGTAGTGGTTCCATTTGGACTGACCAATGCACCAATTGTATTTATATGTTTAATGAATGGAATATTCATAAATTATCTGGATAAGTTTGTCATTGTGTTCTTGGATGCCATACTTATTTATTCTAGGTCTGAGGAAGAACATGAAGATCATTTGAGGTTGGTGTTACAAGTACTGAGGGAACATTATCTTTAATTAAATATTAGTAAGTGTTCTTTTTACCAAGAGAGGATCCATTATTTGGGGCACATTATTTCAGAAAATGGTATAGTAGTAGATCTTGAGAATATTGAAGTCATTAAAGGATGGCCAAGACCAAGGAATGTTTCAAAAGTCAAATCTTTTATGGGATTATCCATATGCTACAGGAGGTTCATAAAAGGGTTCTATAAGATTTATCACCCCATTACTTCTTTAAAAAATAATGAAATCAAATTTGAATGGACAGTCAAGTGTGAAGATAATTTCAAATTGTTGAAAGAACTACTTACTAGTGCACCTATTTTAAATATAGCTGACCCAAATGAGAATTTTGTGGTTTGTACAGAAGCATGAAAATAATGAATTGGTGGAATTGTCACTCAAAATGGACATGCCATTTGTTATGAGTCCAAAAATATTAAAGAACACAAGATGAATTATGCAATACATGATTTGGAACTTGTTGCCATAGTTCATGCATTGAATATGTGGAAGAGCTATCTCATGGGAAAGAGATTTGAATTAAGGACATACTGTAGTGGTATGAAATATATTTTTGAACACCCAACCTTGAATTCCAAGAAGACAATATGGATGTAATTTTTAAGTGAGTATGACTTTGACATCAATCATATAAAGGGAAAGGAAAATAGATTTGTTGATACACTCAACAGAAGGGTACATCTCATGCAAGTTACAACCATTAGTATGCATCATTCATATTTAGAGAGAAGAATTTTGGATGTTGTCGTTACATACCAACACTACCAACAAGTCAAGGAAAGTTTGCAGTAAGAAAATGTATAGAAGAAAATTAAAGAATATGAGATGAAGGAAGATGGATTACTTATGTACAAAAACAAATTTTATGTTCCTAGTTCCAGAGAACTTAGGAATTTGGTATTTTAAAAGAGATGCATAATGTTCTATATGTTTGAAATCTCGGTAAACAGAAAAAATTTGCAACAGTAAGAAACCGATTCTTTTGTCTAGGAATGGAGAATAATGTTGTTGATTACATTGCCAAAATTATGGAATGTCATAGAGTGAAAGTTGATAATAGACACCTAGCGGGTTTGCTAGAATCATTGTCAATTCCAGAGCAACAATGGAAAGTGGTAACCATTAATTTTATCACAAAGTTTCCCAAGACAACAAGGAAAAATGATTCAATAATGGTAGTGATTGATAAATTGACAAACACTACTCATTTTTTTGCTATAAAAATGACTCATACAACAACTAATATTGCAGAAATTTACATGAAGGAGATTGCTAGGTTGCATAGGATACCTAATACAATTGTCTCACACAAGGATACAAATTTAACTTCTAATTTTTGGAGTGGATTATTTAAATGATTTGGTACAAATTTGAACTTAGCATGACATACTATCCATAGTCATATAGGTAGACAAAGAGAGTCAACCAAGTGATTGAATACATGTTAAGAATGTATGTGATGGATAAGCCATCTAAGTGGGAAGATTACTTGCACTTGGTTCAATTTTCTTACAATAATGGGTATCAAGATCCATTTCTAATGACCTGATTTGAATCTTTTTATGGTAGAAAATGCAATACTCCGGTGAGTTGGGACAACCCAACATACATAGTAATACTTGGGTTGGAATTGCTCAAAGATATGGAAGACCAGATGGTTAAAATTAAGCAAAATTTGAAGGCAACACAAGATAGATAGAAGAGTTATGCAGATAATAACATGACAACTAGAGAATTTAAAGTGGGAGAGAATATTCTTTTGAAAGTGAATGCCAAGAAGAGCTCATTAAAGTTGGGAAACTATACAAATATAGTGACCAGATTATGTGGTCCATTTGAAATATTGGAAAAAATATGGTTAGTTGCATACATGGTTGCATTACCTATTTCCATGAATGTGCATAATGTATTTCATCTCTCTTTGCTAAAAAAGTATGTGCATGATCCTAACCATGCTATTGATTGGAATTTGATTTAGGTGGACCTAGAAGGAGACTTTCATGTCCATCCAGTGCACATATTGGAAAAAAAAATTGAGGTTCTCGGGAATCGAGTCATAGAACTAGTAAAAAAAAATGGACCTGTTACGGTTCTGAAGATTCTACTTGGGAACATGAGGATGCCATGCGGGTAGGTACCCATGAATTTTTGAAGAATTATGAAATTTTGATTTATGTTTTGTATATGCACTCAAGACGGTGCCAAAATAAGGGGGAGGTAAATGTAATATCTTGATTTTGATCCCCCATCTTAATAATGTATTTTGTTTATTTGACGATATTTAAGAGTGCCCGAAAAAACTACAAAGGAGACAGATTGCTTATGAAATCTAATGCTTGAACATGTTAATAACAAAAATACATTGTTGGTTGTGAGAAAGACAAGGAGAAGAGTTATATGGGGGTATGAATCCACGAGAGAGAGAGAAAGAGGATAAAGGGGGATAAAAATTTAATTAATTATGTTGTTTACCCATGTTTTTTTGGGGGGGGAAATGAGGGGGAGCATGAGTCTCTTGGGGAGAGCACGTTGTGCCTTAGACATTTTTCTATTTAAACCTTGGATTTGGCTATTTGGGGGTTCTTTTGATTCTTCTTCTTCATTTTCAATTCAGTTTTGTAGTGGTTCCTCTCTCATTC
>ML780985.1:97507-137514 GCA_009831015.1 Picea engelmannii | reverse complement strand
CATTCCCTTAATCGTAGCACATCAATTTGTTGTTCACCTGAGATAAGGAAAACGAAATCTAAATTAGGCAATAATCAAAATAAATAATTCAAAAGACAAGCTACATAATATTTTGATTATGTAGCTGGTCTAAAATAAAAACAAAATCAAAATGAATTTACTTTTTATCCAGACAGTATCAAATTGTGAAATACAAAGGAACTATTTACCAATTTAGAAATTCGAAAGAGAGGCATCAAACAAATCTGAGTTTATAATAGTATTGAAATTGGTTGAATTTTTAATAACCACCTTCCTTGATATTTTAATCGGCTTGTTGGCTCTGTGTGAAATCGATCGAACACCAGCTTTGAGCTCATCATTTTCCCTCTCAAGAGCTATGTTCCAAGTGACCACTTGATTCAACTGTGACTGTAGGTAAGGAATATCCCGATAATACCTTTCAATCTAGTCAAAAAAAATCTCACAATGCACCGGTTCCATGCTTTGTAGAGGCTGATCCTGATCTGTAGTGGGTAACTTACCATGTTCCATGATTCTTTTGAGATCATGTTGAATTCCCGAAAAACCTTATTGTTTCTTTAAGAAAGGAGGAAGATTCGATACGAAATCGAATTGTGGTCCATCAACAATAGTATCATCCTCAAAAATCCAGTCGTCGACATCCATAAAAGGGATAGGTTTTTCATGATCTTGATGTCGATTCTTAGCATTCTGGATATGAGTCGACCAGATATTTTTTTCTTAAAATCAGTGTCTGTAATTCTCTGTGTTTTTCACCTACATTGTTTCTTGATTTTAAGTTCATTTAAATCAACCATAAATAGCTCAGGACTAGGAACAACAAGGACCTTATCCTTCAGATTATCCAATACATCTTCCAAGTATTTTTTAGGAATAAAATTGGGTCTCTGGTGTGTACCTTTGGAAGACTTACGAAAAACAATGGGGGTTTTAGTTATTGACACAGGGCTTCCTTGAAATTCGACATGTATGTTTCTTAGAGAAGGAGTTGATAGGCGAGGGTTGGTGGGCTCATCAGAACATAGAGGTGAGTCTATTGTGTTTTAATTGTGAAATGACCAAAATTCAAATCACGCCGTGATGGAATAAGCTAGACTATGCATTTAGGTTTTGCCTTCGGTAAAATTTGGCCATTTTTTGCAGGCTCTTAATCAAGTAGAATGGCATACTTAAATCAAACCCTAAAAATATCATCAACAAACGGACATCAAACATGAATACTAGTCCATATCTACCCTCATAGGTGACAAACTGCTTAAGTAGCAATAGTAAACCATGCCATCGAGGTTTAAACAAAACAATTGGTGTACCTTTGACATTATAGCACGATCTCTTGGAAGCCATTAGTAGGTGACAAGGGATGTCTTCAAATTTGAGGTTTTTGAACCAATGAGCTCCCTCTTGGGGGAATCCCATGGCTTCTACAATGGAATCCTCAGTCACCTCCAACTATAAATCTCCAATCTTGGCCTTAGCACCATTGAAGGTTTGGGAAAATGCTTGAGCAACCTCGAGGTTAAACCCCTTGAATAGTTTTAAGAACATGTCCCAACCATAATCTACAATATCGTCCATAGCATCGTCATGTGAGAGGAGAGCCAGTGAGTTGTTCAAATCCATCCTCACCACAGGCACCATCGATTTGGTCATGAAAAATTAGCAGGAGTAGCAAAGGGAGAAGCGTGTTTGAAAGCATACGAAATAAAGGATAAGCTCTACATTTTCGGAAGAGACTCGATACCTAAGGCTTCTGGAGAAAGCCACCATAGCCACCATCCAGGTTGTTGAGTGGATGCTGAAACAGATGACATGCAAAAACGAAAACCACCTTCTCTAGTGACCACCAAGCCCAAAAATGAATACTTACGACCTCAGTAAATGAATGTGAACTTAAGGCAGAAGGATGAAGGAGTAATTGTTTCAGAGTGTGACTAACAATCATGTACAATGATGATGATACTTTGATATGACTATAAGGGATAACATTCATATTTCAAAATACACCAAAGTTATTTTTTTATGCGCGATCGTAGATGTGGTAACGTGGTAATCAAAACATCAAAAGAATAAAATTCCTAAGGCACACCTCCAAGGTGAGCGACTCATGCACTAATGCTAAGAAAACAACTTATAACACAATAAGTTCAAAATCCTTTAAGGTTCTTAAAATTATTAGGTGCCCTTAGGTATTCATCCAATTTCATAAATAGAAACTCTAGAGTCTATACGATGTGTTCAAATCAGAGCTTGTTTCAATTTCATGCTTACAGTCATGAAATTGAACAAGAAAAAAAAAATGAGAGATTAAAAGAAATGAAATAAACACACAGCTAATAAAATGTTTTTTTCAAAACAAAAACATCATAGAAGTCTTCGCAAACACAAAGAGGCAACTACAAAAAATTGTATCCCATTAAGAGTATGTTTTAAACATTGATAAAATCAACATGAATATATGGCTGCCAACACAAGTTCGACCTACTAAGAATGAATCCAAGAAGGAAGACTCTTTGGGAAAAATGGGAATGCCACCAATAAAATGTTGTGGATACAAAGAAAATCACATCTACAAGGAATTCCCTCACAGAGAATAAAAAATGAATATCTTTCACAACGTCCAAGAGGATACAATAGTAGAATACATGGGCAGAAATATTCCAAGAATATATGTAGCCTTAGAAGATCGACAAGCAGAACGCCAACCCCATATGATCGAAGTGGAAGGTAAGATAATTAATCATCATGTTTCTATTTTAATTGATTCAGGAACAATTAATTGTTACAATGATCTTAAAGTAGTGGACAAATTTCTTTTGAGGAAGAGTAAGCTTGAAAATTCAAGTTTGGTTCATCTAGCCACTAGAACCAAAAGGCGGGTCAATGAGATAGTCATACTATGTCTAATAAATCTAAATGGAGTAAATACAGTTGTTGATAAGAATATTATACAATTAGGATCTTATGATATGATAATTGGAATGGATTGGTTGGACAAGCACCATTTTGTCCTAGATTTCCATGACAAGATATTTACATGTCTTGATGAAGAAGGAAAACATTTAGCTTTGTAAAATGAATTCTGAGACCTATAACTATAAGGGATATTTTGTCCTTACAACTAAATATATGTTTTAGGAAAGGTTGTCAATTGTATGAAACCCATGTGGAGGAACCACAAAAGACAAAAGGGCCAAGCCTTGAAGAACATAAATTGTGTGTATACATGTTTTTTTTTTGTCTAACATAAATTATGTTTCCTGAACACTTTCTTTCATAATTAGGGGTATAAAATTATCATTTCAACATAAGAATGAAAATTTGGTAAATGGAGGAAGGAGAGGGAGCCTTCAACCGTGAGAGAGAAGCTTGAGGTCAAAATATATGTGTTTGAAATTCAGAGACAAAATCTAATCAACACAAGAGAAGAGTGGATCCAAAACTATTAATAGAGACTATGAGAATCTTGAGAATAGAAGTACAAAGTTACAAAGAATATGATGAAAAGATGATGAAATAACATAATCAAAGAAATGTTGAATTGATGAAAAGTATAAATCAGTTGTAGAGACAAGCGAAGAATGGATCAGGCTCAAGATAGGAGGAAGAAAGAAGGCATCATGAAAGAAGAGAGAACTGCATAAGAGCTAGTCATTCAAGAAGTACTAGTAGAACTCAAAGACAATAGTCATCTCCTTACTCAGCGAGGAAGTTTTATGCATATGAAAATTCAAGAAGCAGCCCATAAGTGTCTCATGTTAGGCATCAAAGAAGAAGACATGAGATGGGCAACTTGCAAGGAGAGAGAAGTAAGCTTAATCCACCATCCTTTCATGGTGAAAAAGAAAAGGAATATTATTTTGAATCCTAATTACTTGGAATCGAGAAGTATTTTCAGTTTCACAACTACTCATATAACCTAAAATCTGGAATTGACACATACCATTTGCTTGTAAAAGTTGCTATGTGGTGGGGTCAATTGAAGCAAGTTGAGGACATTAATGAGAATGAGATCAATTGAAGCAATTCAAGAGACATTTTTAGAAGGAGTATCTTTCATAGAACTACTATGAAAAAAATATGCAAGATTTCTTTGAACTCAGGTTGGGGAGAATGACCATGGGAGAATATGAAAATAAGCTCTTGATATTGTTTAAGTATGTGGGTTTTATCAAAGATGAGAATGTGAAGATACATAGGGTTTTGAGTGAACTTCCATAATTTTGTAAACATAAGATTCAATATGATGATCCTAGAAATTTGACAGAGACCATTAAAAAGTCTAAGTACTTCTATGAGCAAGGAAAGGGAAGAGAATATTTGCAAAAATATTGGAAGGATAAGAAGAAGGAAAAATATGATCAGATAAGGAAGGGATTTGAACCTCCTTTTGCTAGAAACAATCCTAATACACATCAACAAGGTCAACCTACTAATAATCAATCCAAGAAGGAAGAATCCTCGGGAAAAAGGGGAATACCACCAATCAAATGTTGGGGATGCAAAGAAAATCACATGTACAAGGACTACCCTCACAAATAAGACAAAATGAATACCTTGCAAAAAATCCAAGAGGCTACATTAGTAGAAGACATGGGAAGAAATATTCCAAGAATATATGTGGCCTTAGAAGATCGACAAGAAGAACACCAATCATGTATGATCGAAGTGGAAGGTAAGATAATGAATCATCATGTTGTTATTTTAATTGATTCAGGAGAAATTCATTGTTACATTGATTCTAAAGTAGTGGATGTATTACTTTTGGAGAAAAGTAAGGTTGAAAAATCAAGTTTGGTTCATCTAGCCACTTGAATCAAAAGAAGGGTCAATGAGATACTCATAGTCTATCTATTAAATATGAATGGAGTAAATACAATTGTTGATAAGAATCTCATTCCATTAGGATATTATGATATCCTAATTGGAATGGATTGGTTGGAAAAGCATCATATTATCCTAGATTTCCATGATAAGACATTTACATGTCTTGATAAAGAAGAAAAACATAGATTTGTAAAAGTTATTCCAATACTCATATTTGTAATGGATATTTCATCCTTACAACTAAAGATATGTTTTAGGAAAGGTCGTCAATTGTATGCAACCCATGTGGAGGAACCACAAAAGACAAAAAGGCCAAGCCTTGAGGATTTTTCAGTATTGCAAGAAGTTGAAGATATATTCCAAGAAATACCAGGATTACCACCAAAGAAGAATATATATTTCTCTATTGATTTAGTACCAGGAGCTTCCTCGGTATCAAACATTCCTTACATAATGAGTACACCATAATTAAAATAATTACAAATGCAATTGGAAGAATTGTTGAAGAAAAGGTATATATGCCCAAGTGCTTCACCTTGGGGAGCACCAATACTCTTTGTTAAAAAGAAGGATGGAATATTGAGACTATGTATTGACTTTAGATAGCTAAATAAATCCATTGTGAAGAAAAAAATTCCCTCTACCCAGAATTGATGACCTCTTTGATTAGCTAAGAGGAGAAAATATATCTTCGAAGATAGACTTGAGATCAGGATACCATTAGGTAAGAATCAAGGAAGAAGACATCAATAAGGCAACCTTTAGAAATAGGTATGGGCATTATGTATTTGTAGTGGTTCCATTTGGACTGACCAATGCACCAATTGTATTTATATGTTTAATGAATGGAATATTCATAAATTATCTGGATAAGTTTGTCATTGTGTTCTTGGATGCCATACTTATTTATTCTAGGTCTGAGGAAGAACATGAAGATCATTTGAGGTTGGTGTTACAAGTACTGAGGGAACATTATCTTTAATTAAATATTAGTAAGTGTTCTTTTTACCAAGAGAGGATCCATTATTTGGGGCACATTATTTCAGAAAATGGTATAGTAGTAGATCTTGAGAATATTGAAGTCATTAAAGGATGGCCAAGACCAAGGAATGTTTCAAAAGTCAAATCTTTTATGGGATTATCCATATGCTACAGGAGGTTCATAAAAGGGTTCTATAAGATTTATCACCCCATTACTTCTTTAAAAAATAATGAAATCAAATTTGAATGGACAGTCAAGTGTGAAGATAATTTCAAATTGTTGAAAGAACTACTTACTAGTGCACCTATTTTAAATATAGCTGACCCAAATGAGAATTTTGTGGTTTGTACAGAAGCATGAAAATAATGAATTGGTGGAATTGTCACTCAAAATGGACATGCCATTTGTTATGAGTCCAAAAATATTAAAGAACACAAGATGAATTATGCAATACATGATTTGGAACTTGTTGCCATAGTTCATGCATTGAATATGTGGAAGAGCTATCTCATGGGAAAGAGATTTGAATTAAGGACATACTGTAGTGGTATGAAATATATTTTTGAACACCCAACCTTGAATTCCAAGAAGACAATATGGATGTAATTTTTAAGTGAGTATGACTTTGACATCAATCATATAAAGGGAAAGGAAAATAGATTTGTTGATACACTCAACAGAAGGGTACATCTCATGCAAGTTACAACCATTAGTATGCATCATTCATATTTAGAGAGAAGAATTTTGGATGTTGTCGTTACATACCAACACTACCAACAAGTCAAGGAAAGTTTGCAGTAAGAAAATGTATAGAAGAAAATTAAAGAATATGAGATGAAGGAAGATGGATTACTTATGTACAAAAACAAATTTTATGTTCCTAGTTCCAGAGAACTTAGGAATTTGGTATTTTAAAAGAGATGCATAATGTTCTATATGTTTGAAATCTCGGTAAACAGAAAAAATTTGCAACAGTAAGAAACCGATTCTTTTGTCTAGGAATGGAGAATAATGTTGTTGATTACATTGCCAAAATTATGGAATGTCATAGAGTGAAAGTTGATAATAGACACCTAGCGGGTTTGCTAGAATCATTGTCAATTCCAGAGCAACAATGGAAAGTGGTAACCATTAATTTTATCACAAAGTTTCCCAAGACAACAAGGAAAAATGATTCAATAATGGTAGTGATTGATAAATTGACAAACACTACTCATTTTTTTGCTATAAAAATGACTCATACAACAACTAATATTGCAGAAATTTACATGAAGGAGATTGCTAGGTTGCATAGGATACCTAATACAATTGTCTCACACAAGGATACAAATTTAACTTCTAATTTTTGGAGTGGATTATTTAAATGATTTGGTACAAATTTGAACTTAGCATGACATACTATCCATAGTCATATAGGTAGACAAAGAGAGTCAACCAAGTGATTGAATACATGTTAAGAATGTATGTGATGGATAAGCCATCTAAGTGGGAAGATTACTTGCACTTGGTTCAATTTTCTTACAATAATGGGTATCAAGATCCATTTCTAATGACCTGATTTGAATCTTTTTATGGTAGAAAATGCAATACTCCGGTGAGTTGGGACAACCCAACATACATAGTAATACTTGGGTTGGAATTGCTCAAAGATATGGAAGACCAGATGGTTAAAATTAAGCAAAATTTGAAGGCAACACAAGATAGATAGAAGAGTTATGCAGATAATAACATGACAACTAGAGAATTTAAAGTGGGAGAGAATATTCTTTTGAAAGTGAATGCCAAGAAGAGCTCATTAAAGTTGGGAAACTATACAAATATAGTGACCAGATTATGTGGTCCATTTGAAATATTGGAAAAAATATGGTTAGTTGCATACATGGTTGCATTACCTATTTCCATGAATGTGCATAATGTATTTCATCTCTCTTTGCTAAAAAAGTATGTGCATGATCCTAACCATGCTATTGATTGGAATTTGATTTAGGTGGACCTAGAAGGAGACTTTCATGTCCATCCAGTGCACATATTGGAAAAAAAAATTGAGGTTCTCGGGAATCGAGTCATAGAACTAGTAAAAAAAAATGGACCTGTTACGGTTCTGAAGATTCTACTTGGGAACATGAGGATGCCATGCGGGTAGGTACCCATGAATTTTTGAAGAATTATGAAATTTTGATTTATGTTTTGTATATGCACTCAAGACGGTGCCAAAATAAGGGGGAGGTAAATGTAATATCTTGATTTTGATCCCCCATCTTAATAATGTATTTTGTTTATTTGACGATATTTAAGAGTGCCCGAAAAAACTACAAAGGAGACAGATTGCTTATGAAATCTAATGCTTGAACATGTTAATAACAAAAATACATTGTTGGTTGTGAGAAAGACAAGGAGAAGAGTTATATGGGGGTATGAATCCACGAGAGAGAGAGAAAGAGGATAAAGGGGGATAAAAATTTAATTAATTATGTTGTTTACCCATGTTTTTTTGGGGGGGGAAATGAGGGGGAGCATGAGTCTCTTGGGGAGAGCACGTTGTGCCTTAGACATTTTTCTATTTAAACCTTGGATTTGGCTATTTGGGGGTTCTTTTGATTCTTCTTCTTCATTTTCAATTCAGTTTTGTAGTGGTTCCTCTCTCATTCTCTCTTCTTGCTCATGCTTGGTTTTTCATGGGTAAAGGGAAAAACAATTGTTGAAGGTAATCAACCATGGGTGGGTGGCTGTAGGAATCACTTTTATATTCTAGTAATGAATTAATGCATGGGTGCATGGATGCTTTGGCATTCTTGGTGAAAGAACCATCCACATTTGATAATCCTTAGATTTCTAGCATAAATATTCCCTTACTAGAAGCATTGGATCCCTGGAGGGTGGTGGATAGCCCAAGGCACTGTGTGGCAATGAAGGGGATTCATTTTCTTTGGGTGGTGTAGGATGAAGGGAAGAGAGTTGGTAAACTGGATTTTTGTGTGCTTGAGAAAACTATGAGAGCTTGATTGTTGACTGGTTTTGGAAGCTAAGTATTGATCTGCGACTCGGCCTTGTGAATTCATAGCCCTAGCTCAGGGGTGACCTATTGTTGATACTTCGAACAACAATGTCTAAGGTTGGGTAGAACGTCCTTGGTATACAACTAGTTGGTGATTGGTATTGAGAAATATATGCTCTCTTTGCAATGTGTTTTCTCTACTTGTCTATTTATTTCCGTTGTGTATTATTTATCATATCTAATATATGTATTTGAAATGTGCCTTATTACTAGTTATTTTTTTGCATGATATATGTTTCATTTATGTTATGGTGTAACATGAATCTTGATGAATGCATGTGTTTATTTCATGCTTCTTTATTAATTTTAATTATTAGGATTTGAAATTAGTTCAAGAAGTGTGATCATGAAGGACGTTCTGGAAGTAGCATTGATTAGCTTAGTGGTTGGGTACATTACAAATTGGTATCAGAACATTCTTGAAGGGCGTTCTAGAAGTAGTGTGGCGCATCCTGGTAGTAACAATTATCACCCCCACCCGTACCTAATTCTAAACCCTCCCATTATCAATATATTTTTAAAGTATTAAAAATACCCTTTAAAAAATACCCCTTAATCCCTATATTCTAGGAAATATATTTCTTTCATTTTTTATAATTTTAAAACCGCCAATATGAATTTATCTAGAAAAATATTGCCTAATTATTGAAACCCCCCTACCAAAGGCCATTTTTTTTAATCATGGTTGATTATGGTTAACCATTGTTTTCTATATTTGACCACAATTGACTATGGTTGAGTGTGTGTAACTATGGTTAACCATTGGTTACTATGGTTGACCATGTTACAAATGGTTGATAAGGACTTATTATATTTAACTACAATATACCACATTGACCATGGATGATAATTGATCCATGTGGATATCAGTGGCCACCCACCTATTCCATTATCTCGAAAAACAATTTTCCACCTTGGTAGTTTTTTTTCTAGTTTTCGGGTCTCGAACTTCCAGAGCCTTTTTGAGGCTCTAAACAACGTTTTTAAGGCATGCCACGGTCACACTGTACTCCTTGGCTAGAGTGTCATGGAAACATGTGTAGTCCTCATATAGACCTTTACAACGAGATATTGTGCACCCCAAACGAAGATCGTATTCCAAAGTTACCCATTTTGGCTTCTCTCATATTTTTTATTGTTCATTGTGAGATTAATTAGCTCTGAGTGTTTTACTAGTAATTAGTTTTAGAGGTGACGCTCCTCTTTGACCCTCACCTCCCAAGTACTTCATTTACATTTTTTTTTCCATGCTTATTTTCATGCAATATTGACACGTCTAAACTCCTCCTCTCTCGGAATTCAAGCCATCCAGATATCAACCCCCGAGATCCGAATCAGTGGTATCAAAGAAGGTTGTTCATGATCATTTTTTAGTGCATGTCTCTGATGAGGTCCAAGTATACCAATTTGGGTCTCGAGCTTGTCTCTCTTGAGTATAATCACTCTTGCATGCCCAAGAAACCCTCCATGGTGGAAGAAAAGAAAAACAACGGAGCAAAAGATTCTATCAATCTGTTTCCCGAGCAAGCTCTCACGCAACAAAGGGATGAAATGATGAATAATTTTTCCCACATCCTTCAATGAATATCGATAGCAGCAGGCACATATTCATCAAACAGACACTTTGGAAGATCCTCTCCTTTCAAGGTACATGTTAATTTTTATATTCTCGTATTTGAAGGTCAAATAGATGTGAATGCCCTAGAAAAATGGTTAAATATGCTAGAAGGTTATTTCTTTGTTCATAATTTTTCCAATAGGGAAAAGATCGCCTTCTCATCCTTAAGTCTCTCCCCCATGTCAAACATTGGTGGGAAACTTACTGGGAGAAAAGTTCCATAGAGGAGTCTGGAATATATAGGATTGAACCCACTTGGGATTTTTTTGTGGATGTGGTCAAGGAACAATACTACACTATTGGAAACTATGAATAATAGTACATGAGATGGACCACATTGTGTCAAGAGAGTGGCCAAGATGTGTCAGATTTCACCAATACCTTCCATACCTTTCACACCAATATGGGTATCAAATACTGCGAGCGACATTTGGCTCTAAAATATCATGGGGATCTACATAGATACATCCAAAATGAAATGGATTTTATGTACATCTCATCACTGGGTGTTTCTTATTGATATGTTGTTAAAATCGAGAAGAAATTTAAGCACCAGAACAAACGGGAGTTCAGGTCTCTAAATCCACAACAACCAAAGTATGGTAAAGATGGCCCTAACAACTAGCCTTCAAAAAACCAATCCAAGCGATGGGAAAAGAATGGTAAAGGAAATAAAAAGGACACTGGAAAATGGTGTGATTTTCATAAAAGAACCTAGCACAACACCAATGAATGTCACTCAAAATAGTCATTGGTGGTCGAGACCAAATACAAGGATTAGAACCCTGATTCATAATCTGATTCAAAATATAATGATAGAATACAGATCGTTGATGCAGATCCCATTGCTATTGTCGCGACTGCAGCAATTCAACAAAAGAACCAATAGATCCTGAAGAGGGGGAGCACCTTTTTGATACACAGATGTGGGTGAAGGGGACCCCACTGCATTTTTTTGTTGATAGTGGAAGCCAAAAGAACCTTATCTCAGCAGAGGTCATTAAACAATTCAGATTGTCGACAACACCACACCCGAAACCATACAACATCAGGTGGCTACGCCAGGGATGAGATCTATGTGTCAGTCAACAGTGTCGATTTTCATACGACATCCAGCCCTTCAAGGATGAGGTATTATGTGATTTTTCCCTGCTGGATGTCTGTGATGTTCTCTTGGGCCATCCATATATGTGGAAGCGCCATGATATCTATGAGTCTCGACCCTGTAGTTTCATTGTTACTCTCGGGGGTCATATCTACAAGATACCAGAGGTAGTTCCAACTACTGTCCCACCTAAAACGTGTCGCAAGGTAGTATCTCATACTACAAAAATTCATCTTTATCACAATTTGTTCAAAAGGTGAACATAAGGACACTGCAACCACTTCAGCCTCAACCCAAGCACTGTGTATCAAACAGAAGAAGGTAAAAAGGATTGCAACAAAGATCGAAGATTCCTTCTGCACAAAATCATCTAATGTAGCTCAACTGGTTGAACAGACTCAACCTCGCCAACAATAGGTTCGTGAAAGCCTTCAACAAAATAAGAAACACAACTTCTCCAGCAAGGCAAGCATCTCACCAATGTTCAGGTTCATCAAATGCTTCCCCCTCTCCCATGGGAACTCAACATAATGGATTCATTTCTTCCTAAGGATGGAGGATTGATCTAGGTGGATATCAGTGGCCACCCACATATTCCATTGGCTCAAAAAACAATTTTCCACCTTGGCAGTTGTTTTTCTAGTTTTCAGGTCCCGAAATTTCGGGGTCATTTTGAGGCTCTAAACAACGTTTTTAGGGATCTCCATAGTCACATTGTCGAAATTATATAGAATTTAATGACAACATGTGTAGTCCTTGGATAGACCTTTCCAACATGCTATTGTGCGCCCCAAACAAAGATCGTATGCCAAAGTTACTCATTTTGTCTTCTCTCATATATTTTTATAGTTCATTGTGAGATTAATTAGCTCTATGTGATTTACTAGTAATTGGTTTTAGAGGTGATGCTCCTCTTTGAGCCTCACCTCCCAAGCACTTCATTTACATGTTTTTTTTTTCCATGCTTCTTTTCATGCAATATTGACACATCTAAGCTCCTCCTCTCTCGACACTAAATCCATCCAGATCTCAGCACCCAAGATCTGGATCAGTGGTATCAGAGCATGCTGCTCGTGATCCTTTTTCAGTGCATGTCCCCGATGAGGTATGAGTATATAAAGTTGGTTCTCGATCTTGTCTTTCTTGAGTACAATCACTCTCGCACACCCAAGAAACCCTCCATGGTAGAAGAAAAGAAAAATGATAGAGCAGAAGATTCTATCAATCTGTTTCTTGAGCAAGCTCTCACGTGACAAAAGAACGAAATGATGGAGAATTTTTCCCACATCCTTCAATGCATGTTGATAGCAACAAGAGAATCTTCATAAAGTGACCACTTTGGAAGCACCTCTCATTTCAAGGTATAGGTTAATTTTGATATTTCTGTATTTGAAGGTCAGATAGATGCAGATTCCCTAGACAAATAGTTAAATCTGCTAGAAGGTTATTTCTCTTTTCACAAATTTTCCGACAAGGAAAAGATTGTTAATATTATGGTAGCTACGGGAGGTATTTACCTCCATGTGTAAACTTGACGAGAATAGAAGACTCCGGAAAGCAAGAGAAAACCCTAATGAGTTGGATAATAACCCTAGAAGTCTTGTCAGCTCAAGAAGATAATTCATATTAGGTTATTAGCCTCCAAGAGAAGAAGTCGACCAGAAATAATAATAATATACTGAATAGAAACATATCCAAAAGGAGAAGTCGGCCCCAACAAATCTGCCTGAACCACTATAAATATAGGGTGCCAGTTCTCATTTGACACATCTTAGAATTGCAGAGAGAAACTGGTGTACACTGCAGTTCCCAGTTTGGTGTGTGTTGATGGGCGAAATTGACCGTCCGTCAACTGGAAGAGTGGAAACGGTCTGGGGTTGTCTAATAACCCAAGCCATTTGGGATGAACCACCCTAACGGGTTTAGCAGCTCCGTTAGCCGATCTAAGGTCCTAAGAAAACAAAATAAAAACTACTCTAAACTAACTAATTTAACTAAAAATAAAACAAACTAATAAACTAATCTAACTAAAACTAACTATTAAATAAACTAAACTAAAACTAATTACTAAAAAGAAATAAAACAAACTAATAAACTAAACTAACTATTATATACAATCTACTAACTAATATTATACTAACTCTAACTAATTAAATAACTAACTACTAACGAAAATATAACTTATTCACAAAATGTACAATATCTACAATTCACAGATTTGAATAAAACCTGAAAAACTCATTTGCATTCTGCCCTAAGACAGAGAAAGATATTTTTTGTTGATTTTATAATTTTATGAACAGAGATAAAACAAAACTAACTAAACTAAACAACTAATATACTAATTCTAAATACAAATCTAACTAGCATATATCTAACTAAACTATTAATATTATACTAAACAAACTAACAAAAATAAATTACAAACTGACCTGGAAAAAACGCTCCAGATTTGTCCTATGTATGATGATTGTCTTAGCTAATCGGAGGGAGGAAACCTGCACCGAATTATCTAGAAGCTTCTCGTAAATGATAGTTGCAGTGCTCTTCAATTATGATTACAGGACAAACAAGACATAAAAATTTACAACAATCTTATGATTTATAAATCTTCACAGTTAGATAAACCTGTATGCAAAGATCTATACGAAATAATTCAATTAATGAAGAAGAGAAATCTGTCATTCATTAACTAAACGCAGTAATTGCTGTATTTTTAAAGTTATGAAAGAAATCAGACATGGATCATATTAATTAAATCACATCATTCTGCAAAAGACTATGATATCTAAAGTAGTCTATAATCAATTGCTAATGATATGCATAAACTTGAAACAAAAGATTGATATTATGAAAGCAAAAGCTGTAGAAGAACATCAACTTCTGTCTCAGTTTGTATTAGAAATCCATAGCCTGGTTCTCCCACAAGTGAGGATGATCCTTATTACAAAAAATAATAAGTATTTAAAGGTTTTCCACAGGGTAAAACCTCCCTGTGGAAGTTATCAAAACTATTTACATAAAATCTGGGAAGATATCCCAAGTTTAACTTAAACTAGGAACCTACAATAAAACTAAACACACAAATATCCCCTAGATTGTCTAGCATATCCCATGCAATTCGAATTTACCTGAAAAGGGTAAAAAATGGACAAGTTAGAAGGGTCCTTTATTAATAAAATGATAAAGATCTAATTCTATAGACTAGCTATAGAATCTTGCGATTCTATAGCTGGTCTAAATAAGACACAGAATCATCATTAAAATCGATTGGGAAACTTTTAAATAACTAAATTCAATTAACATCAAATAGCTATTTGAAAATGAATCAATCAATTTGAAATTGTTACACCATTCGAAATCAAATAGGATCGAGATCAATCAAATGGTTACAGAGATACGCGTACTCTGTTTCTTTTGTTACCACAAAATCGAACGAACAGAATCAAAATCAACAGTTGTGAAATCGTTTGATATCAATTTGAAACCGATATAATCAAAACAAATCATAGGCAATTGTTATGCTACCTTATCAACAGGAGATACGATCGCATCCAAACAATATCCTTTTCAAATCGTTATAACTGTATTGTCATAGCAAAGGATTCATGCCACGAGTGGACTAACTCAAACTGGTGCGAAAATCAACTCAAATAAAATCATAACATGATCAATTAATTGGTAACAGAATTCGTAAAAATCATTCGATCGTTTGTTATTTCAAATTGGGCAAACAAGATCGATTGACTTTGATCAAAATTGTTCCATTCAAACGAATTATATCTGGATTTGATAGAGATAACCTAGGTCGACCAATTAATTTTGCAAATTTCAAATCAAACAGAGCAGCATTTATGACACGAATCCAACTCATGAGAATGATCATACTAACTGAAGATACACAGCAATCTGATCAAGCGAATCGAACAACTGGAGTTTTAACATAGTTATAATGAATCAAAACCATTCCACAATTCGGGCGCACTTACACAGGCTTAAATGAGAGCATTGTTTTCATACGAAATAGAGTCATTCTTTCCAAATTGAAACCGAAACAGAGTTGTATTCCTATTTTTGGAAGATTACATGACAGAGCATATATTAAAAGATCGTAACAACCAAACTCATTGAAATCGTTTGCCAATCATAGAATACGAACCATAACGAAATCAAATCCAGACATGATCGTATTCTAAGTTGAGCGTAAAAAACTTCTTGTTCAGAGTAGATACAAAACAAATTCAATTGAAAGCAAAACGTCAATTTCGTTGACTCAATCAGACAAACGAACAAATCAAATCCAAACGAAGACCAATCAAATACGATAAAAAAAAATCTATCAGTGTCTAAACTGGGAATGATCAAATCATGTATCCAAAACGAAATTTCATTTATTTTTAGCAAAGGGAAATGTATACAGGATGGACACATTATGACAGAGCCATTTCGAAATATAAAAAGAGCTATTCGAAGACCAAATTCAAATCAGTATATTAATACTGGTCATTCACAAAACTAAAACGATTTCAAAATCATACCTGTATGGCAAGCAGACAGATTGATCATGACAATTTGGAGTTGACAACGGTTGTGGCTGATTCAACATTCTTGAAAATGATGGAGCCAGTTGTCTTCTTCTTCCTATCAGTTGCTTGGAGCTGGTCTCTTTGACTGGTCAATACTGCAACTTGATTTTCCAATGATTGGATTTTCGATTGGAGTATGGGAACGTCTATGTAATATCGTTCCAACCATAAATCACATTGGTCATAGGGCGACTGTGTGGGCTTCGAAAATGCAGGTGAGGGTTTGATTACATTGCCAAGGGTTTCGTTAGGCAGTTTGATCCCAGGGTAGCTAGGATTATTTCTTAGGCAAGGGGGAAGATTCGAAACGAAATCATAAGGTGGCTCGGGGCATAAACCCTGTGAGTAAGGGTACTCACTGGCTAAGAAGCATTCTATGTCTGAGTCTGAATTCTCTTAAGGACTATGGGCTTTTGCTTAGTAGAGGGTTTAGGTTTATTCCTATCCATTCTCGAAATAAGCCGAGCGTTCTTTTGCCTTGGCCCTTTTGCTCGCAGGATTTTTTATAGCCTCGGCCTTCTCTGCTACATTATCTGGTAAGTCAATATCAGGGTTGACCGAGGGTTTAGGAGAGGGAAGTAGGACATGGAAGGGCACAGGTGGCTGGACATTGGCTTCCATAACCACAGGCTTGTCAACCTGGACAGGCTCTGTATCATCAAAACCATTTCGAGTGATGAAAACTCTCCAACTATCACCATGTAAAATCAAATGATAAACAACGATAAGTTTAATTAGTCCATGGTGGAACAGGCTACTGTTGGCCTTCTGCCTTTTAAATCTTTTTGACATTTTATATAGGCTACGATGGAAGTAAAAGGGCATATTCAACGGGTATCCCATAAAATTCATTAACAAACGCAGGTGGTAGAGAAACACGAGTCCATATCGACCTTCACAGGTCACGAACTTTTTGACTATTATGAACAGGTCATGCCATCGTGGTTTAAGCATAGATATGGGCATACCTCTGTCACAAGAGGTGACCTTTCGGGAGACGAACAGTAGTGGCCATGGAACCTCTTCCACTTTCAAATTTTTGAACCAACGCTGGCCCATGGCAGGTAACCCTGTAGCAGAACTGATAAAATTCTCATCGATTTCCAATTGTATGTCACCCACCTTGGCTCTACAGCCATCAAACGTCAGAGCGAACTGTTGTGCCACAAATAAGTTAAAACCCTCACATCTCTTCACGAAGGTGAGCCAACCGTTATCCTCCAAGTCCTTCCAGGCATTGTCAAATAACAGCAAGGCTTGGCTTCCATTCGGTTCGATTGGCACCACCAGTGCCATGGAGCCGAGGACACGGTGAACGAGCCAGGGTTTGGGTCATATCATACACAGGAGTAGAGTGCGCGAAGGGTTACCCAAGCAAACAGAGGTAAAATAGGGAGAAGGGATAGACATTAATGTCATCGTGCGAAGGTGGTGGAGCTTATCTCTGCCATGCATAATAGTTATTGCCAAGGTACAACCGTCGGCTTATAGTTGTTCTACCCATTATAGCATAGTTTAACAATCACGTCACTTAGCCGACCAATGAAACCAATAGTAAGTGTATAAACTAACGCGCACAATCAACATTATGCCAAAGTTTTAAATCATCAACATACAATTTGAAACTAATACCAAATGTTTAACCATGTGCCAATGTATTGTAACAACTCATATCAAGAGTTTAACCAAGGTTTCAATGGGTCTTCATATAATCAACATGCCAATAGTTATGAAAATATGAACATAGGTATCATATTAAAAGATATATATATGAAAGATCTAACCATAACACCTATGTATTTTCATGAAACCAATGGTCAAGTAGGTCGAATAACATGCCAATGCATTACAAACTCAATGAAACCAAGTCACACAATCAATCCAAGAATGTCCAATGAGTATAGTTTGAAAGTTTTGCCAGCTGCATAATGATAAGTGAAATGTAAGCGCAATAGGCATATTGATAAGAAGGATCATGACAGTTCAAATAATGATTTCAATGCGACTTCGAAAGACTAAGTTTTCATGCTTACAGTCGTGAAAACAAAACGAAGGTAAATGTGCAAACGTCGCAAAAATAAAAGTGTCATTTATTTGAAAATTGTGACGAAAAATTGATGTTTGCAAAACATTGGTGTAGGCAGCTTATAAGACAAATAGAAAAATGTGAATTGGCTGCCAACAATGGCGACACACTGGTAGAAGCAGTTATCTCTGCCAAAAGGAACAAATTCAGATTAGGACAACAAAGATAATTCCAACTCAAAAATAACAACCAGAAAATCGTATAAACATCATCATTTACCAACTATTCCAGCAGTGTTTTAAAAGACAAAAACTGATAACATTCTTAAGACCAGCTAATCACGATATTAAAGATAAAATCTCCAATACTGTTGGTAGAGCCACTGCTAACAGCAGGCGTCCATAGCCTCGACAGGGTTTCCATTTAACCCACTCTGACATCTGTATCCTGCCAAGAAGTTCTGGATCAGAATAAAGGACATTAAAGAGGTTACTTATTTTCAAATTTTCATATACCCGACATTGCTTCACTGCCAGCGGGCCTGTTCAGTACCCCGGTGAAGTTGTCTTGGCGTCATGCATGCATTTACCCGCTGCCAACAAACCTGTTGAGTGTCCCGGCGGGTTTACAAGAACTTCCCACAGCTCTTGTTAATAATTTATTTTGTTTTTTATAGATATGAGCGGGGTGACGTTGAAAATCATGATATTTTAACATATTTTTTCAGACCTCATTAGAATTTTTTTAAAACTGTCCTTTATTTAGATCCAGAGATGTTTTATTTACAAAAAAAACTTCCTAAGACAGGGAGACACCTTCTGCGTCATTCCTTTATGGAATAGGGAAAGCGTAAAAAGATAATAGATGATCATGACAAGCTTTACTCAGAGATTGAAATTAGTGATCTTCTGTCAAACAACAGACTTTTCCAACAAAAATTTCATAAATATGCCATTGATGTTCATACAAATTTCTCAGAATTTATTTCAGCGAAGGAATTTTCTATTGTCTTTGTCTGAATAGCTCAGTGTACACAGGCATGTGCATTTTCAAAAAACACAAGCTGACAAATTCAAATCAAAACAAAAGCAAATGAAAAAGCAAAAAAAAGCAAAATATGTACATAATATACAAGGGTAGTTATCAAGCAAAGTATCTTTTCAGGGCTTGGCCATTCACCGGGTAGGTGTCAAGTTGCACTTCAAGATTTTGCAATCGAAAAAAACTGGGACCCAACTTTTCAACAATTAAAAACGGTCCAAGCCATAAACTTTGAAATTTTGTGTGCTCTCCCTTTCCCTCATGTGGTTTGTCCCATTTCAAGACGAGATCACCTACAAAATTCCTATCAGAAGCAAAATTAGAATCGAACCAGCTTTTAACCAATTGTTGATGTTGATCTAACTTACATTTAGCTTGGGCTCTTACTTCCTCTAGCTTCATCAAAGCGTTAATTCGGTTTTCTAAAAGGGGACAATCTTCTTCTTGGACTTTCTGCGACAATTGAAGTGAAGGAAGAAGAATATGAGGTGGAAGAATTTCTTCTCTACCATAAATGAGAAAAAAGGGGGAGTTACCTACAGCATCTTTTGGTGTTACCCTATCAGCCCATAATGCGTTTAACAAAGCGTTGTGCCAATTCTTGTGATTTTCAACCACCGTTCTCTTGATTATTTTGATCAAGTTCTTATTTGTTGATTCTGCCAATCCGTTTCCCTGGGGGTAATAGCTAGCAGAATACTTCAGCTTAATTCCTTTTTCCAAAGCGAACTCGGTCATCTCAAGAGAATAAAAGTAAGAAGCATTATCGAATACTAAACAGTCAGGGATACCGAAGCGAGTGATAATATTCGAATTTAGAAAGGCAATTACCTGACTGGTGTTGACAGTTCTTAACGCAACAACTTCAGACCATCGGGTAAAGTAATCTGTGGCTGTCATAATAAACTTGTGTTGTTGTGAGGATGGATGGATGGACCTATGATATCAAGGCCCCACTGCTGAAAAGGAGAATCTACTGAAACGGGCTACAAAGGAAAGGCTGGTTTTTGTAACCGCCTTGATGATTTCTGACAAATGATACATTTACGACACAAGGCATGGGCGTCTCTAAAAAGTGTGGGCCAGTAATAACCGGCTCTTAAAAACTTATGAGCAGTGGTGTCACCACCAAAATGACCACCAACTTCTCCTGCATGCAACTCTAGCAAGACTTTTTCTGCTTCATCTTTTTCAAGACAACGCATCAGTACGCTGTCAATATTCTGATGAAATAGGATACCATTAACCAGATGAAAGGAGGCAGACTTTAATCTCAGCACTCTTCTTTTGGCGGGGTCTAGGTGACGGGGGGCTGACCCATGTTCAAGACAGAATCTTATATCGTCGTACCAAGGACTAACAGAGTTTTGTGCGCAACAGATTAGACTTTGATCGCGTTGTCCTAGGTTTGACGTATCGCTTTCTTCTTGATGTCCTGTTGTTGAATCAACAACTAACTTGCATAATCCTTGGCCTCTCACTATCTGAGCTGGGGTGATTTATAAGTCATACTCTTGTAAGGAGGTGACCCAGTTAGCTCTCTTTTCTCCTAGTTCCTTCTGCACTAACAGATTCCTCACGGCTGGATAGGGGACAATGACTTTCGTCCTCGACTTCAAAAGATAGGACCGGAAGTGCTTAACTGCTTTGAAAACAGCATAGGCTTGTCGATCTACCGCTGGGTAATTAATTTCAGTGCCTTTGAAAGCAGATCTCATAAAGGCAATGGGTACTTCATTGTTCTCGGCATTCTTTTGGGTTAGGATGGTGGCATAGGAACGGTCAGAAGCAAAAGTGTAGAGTGTAAAGTCTTGAGAAAAATATGGGCTCATGAGAGATGGGGCGTCTATTATGGCCTTCTTTATTGCATTAAAAGATTGATTTTCTGGGGGTCCCCAGTGATATTGGGTGTCTTTCTTAATCAAATTCTGTAAAGGCCTGACCATTTCGGAGAAACTGGGGACGAATATTCTCACGAAGTTAATCTGGCCTAAGAAAGACTGCATGGATTTTTTGGATGTAGGAGGGGGAAGTTTTGCGATGACTTGAGTCCTTTCGGGGTCAATAATCATCCCTTTACTAGACACAATGAATCCTAAGAGCTTACCCTGTTCTACTGCAAAGATGGATTTTTTGGGATTCGAGGAGATGTCGTATTTACGACATCGCAGTAGGACGGCTCGTAAGTGAGCTAGATGATCGTTTTTTTTTTTAGAAAATACAGTCACATCATCTAAGTAAACTATGACGGACTGATTGATTAAGCCTCGTAAAGCAATGTCCATTGCTCTCTGAAAAGTGGCACCAACATTAATCAATCCAAAGGGCATTTTGCGATAAGCATAAGTGCCCCACGGAGTATGGAAGGTAGTTTTAAGTTGGTCTGGTGGAGACATCAGGACTTGGTTGTATCCAGAGAAACCATCCAGTAAGGATAGCCTCTCAGAACCAGATACCTATTGAAGGATCTATTCCATGGGTGGGACAAGATAGTTGTCTTTATCAGACGCTCTATTAAGGTTTCAAAAATCGATGCAGATTCGAATTTCCTCACTTTTCTTCCGGACTGGGACAAGGTTAGAAACCCACTGAGTGTGTCTAACAAAAAAAATTATCTTAGCATTTAGGAGTTTATTCAATTCTTTTTGAATGGTCGGTTCGAGCTTAGGATGCATTTTCCTCAGTTTATGTTGAAAGGGTAAGGTTTGGGGCTTCGTAGGGATGACATGTTGTATGATATTAGGGTCGAAAGTTTTGAGGTCATCATACGTCCATGCAAAGACATCTTTAAACTCTTTGAACAATTTAATAAATGAAGTTTTTTCTTGTTGAGAACATCCCAACCCTAGATTAATGCACTAAGGATTTTCATTAGTTCCTAAGTTTACTTTTTCATAAGATAACGAGGAACTATTGGTTTTACAATTGACCGTCTTTTTAAATTTATCTTGAAAATCATAAAACTTCTCTAGTCTAACTACAGATTTAGGGATCGAGTTTACCATATCCGATGAGGATTCAGGAGTTCTCAGATCTGGTATTACCATGAAATCACGCAAATTGTCATCGTGTGTGTGTTCGTCTATCACCGCGCCTTGAAAGGTTTCTTCCATGTGCAGAAAGTTAATAATCTGTTGATCGTCGTCAAATACTCTCCAATTCGTGATGTTGTCGGGGATGGATGGCCGAAACAGCAGCTCGACGGAGAATGCATTTGGGGATAAGCCTTCTGCAGGAAGAAGTTTAAAAGCTACATTAGCTAATAAATTTTCTTCAGAGTTATTCAATCTAGGAATAGAATTTATATTGAAAGCGGAAAATTTATTCATTAAATTCCATACCTCAGACTGGTAGCTTTTGAGATGCGGAGACAAACAGTGGATAGAATCTCTTACAAACAGTGGATAGAATCTCTTACCTATCTAACCACTATTTCAGATTCGCCAAAGACGGTTAAATTTTGAATGTTCATATCCAAAGCTTTTCTGAGACCTTGGAGTAAAGCCTCATATTCTGCAGTATTGTTAGTACATTCCAATTCCAACCTACATGCTGTCAATGTTTTGTTACATGTCGGATCGATAATGAGTGCAGCCTGCTCCGGCTCCTTCTTTGGATTTTGACCCGTCGAAAAAGAAAGACCAGATTTGATTTGCATCGGGTACATGGGATCGTTGCGTGGAAACTGTCGGCTGCATATATGCTACAATCTCGGACTGTTGTTCTGGATTGGTGATAGGTGAAGCCTCAGCCATGAAATTGTCGAAGAAGGTGTCCATCCCTTGTACTTCAGGTGAATCAGCAGAAGGTGTATATGGTTCATTGGGATCGTTCAAATCTGTGACCGTGAACTTAAGGTAGCGCTCACGATTTACTTTGATTTTATTAGGCTTGTCGTTTTCTGGAAGCCATAGATGGGACCAATCTGTCGCGAAATAACCATGTAGTTGTTCTGACCAGTCCCTGCTTAAAAACAGACCATACACTTTAGGAATATCCACAACAATTATATCAATAACTTGATGAACCTTGGGGTTAGACGATAATCTAATAAGCACATTCTTTAGTTCGCCTATAACTTTGACATTTGTCCGATCAAGTTGTATGATTTTTAAAGTCGAGGGTTCAACTTTAGCATTAATCTTCTGGAATACAGACCAAGGCATCACATTAGATGACGCTCCTGAGTCTACCATACAATTGTGCACGTTTCTATTAAAGATATCGAAAGTTAATAAGAAAGGAGGTACATTTTTGCGAGTACTAAGAGTAGTAGCTTGTGGCTTTTTACTCGCAGTTTCTAAAGCTACTTTATCTACATTATTTACATTATTTACATTACTTACAGGAAGGCTTCCTTTATCTTGAGGATGAGGATTTTTTTTAGTGGAAGTCTTCTGGAGAGCTTTGTTTTGCACAACCTTGTTACTATTAGAATTACCATTTTTTCCATTTTCTGAGATATTTTGCAACATTTTTTGTAACAAAAATGGAAACTTCAATAACTCATAAATAGAAATGTTAGCCCTTAACTTTTTAAGATCTTCAACAACATCATAATCTAATTTGGGGTTCACATTACTTTTTTTAGTCTCAGCTGATTTAGATTGCTTTGGAGGCGAAGTTGTAGTGTTTTCGGCAGAAGGTTTGTTTGTTGTCTTACTTCTGGTATTATAAGGATGAACTGTCTCGAAGTTAGCTTGAAATATGTTATCTGAGAAGTGTCCAAAATGTTTGGAGAAGACTCTTCTTCTTGCACTGTCTCTTGTTCAACTACCTCCTGAGGGATCTCAGGAGGCATCAAGTTATCTTGTGCTTCTAGAATTGTTTGAAGGGCGCATTGCAAATTTTCTAGATTTAGGCCTTCGGTGGTTGGGTTAGGTCGGTTGGTGGGAAAAGGCTTCCGGAACGGGGGTTTATAAGGTCATTTGTTCGAGGAAGCTTCTTCGGTCGACCTTTTCAAGTCTATAACTTGATTTGACAGTTTTTGAACAACTTTAGTTAAGTTTTCCAAATCAGAATTTTCAGGTTGTGTTTTACTTTGAGTGGGTCTGGGGAGGATTTCAATCTTCTTTTTGGAAGAAGTACTAGTCTCAGTTTCGTTGCTAGTAGAGTCCTTAAGACTAAGTATGTCTTTTTCAATCTAGCTGGCCTCCTCGAAGGCTTCTAACAACGTGGATTTCTTAGATCGTTTAACCCAAATAGCTATGCTTTGATGCAAATCTTTAGTGTAGTATGCTATTATAAGACTCTCAGCAGGCATAGAATCCGGAGGGATTCGGTTTTTGAGTGTTAAGAATCTTTGATTAAAGTCTTTAACTTTTCTTTCGGGTTCATTCTTAAGCTAGAAAGGTCCATGACTAGGACTTCCGGAGGTTTACCGTCTCCAAACTTTTCCAAAAGGCGTGACTCAAACTTTTGCCAAGACACGATGGTATGGAGTTGTTGGGCAAAGTACCATGTTGATGCATTACCCTCGAAAGTATAAGGGAACAACCTACAGACAACGTCTTCATGTTCGACATTGCGGAGTCTTATGGCTAACATAAACTTTTTAATGTGATCTTCAGCGATCTGTTTTGAGTCAGGATCAAACTTGGGAAGCCATTTCTTCAGATGCTTAGGTAAAGGGTGCTGAGCTCCAGGTACAGCTACGGCATCCTGATCAAGCCAGGGTCTAGCAGGGTTGTTCTGATTTTCCATTGGGGTAGTGGGTGTGAAAGGCTGAGAAGGGGAATTGCCTTCGTCGGAGGAATCTCCTCCAGAAGAGGAAGGAGATGATGGAGGTGGTGAAGGAGGTATCCCAGATCCTCCTGCAGAAAGATTTAAGATTGGATCTGAAGGATTCACAATGAGGTTAGTGTCACCTAATTGTTCTCTAATATCGGAGAAGTCCAAAGGTTGACCCCACGGACGGTTTGGTTGCCTCAAACGGGCTAAGGCACTATGTGTTTCAATAAGATATTGACGGACAATCTTTTGTATGTCACCACCTGTAGGATTAGGGGTTGTTGGCTCAACTGTGATCTGTGGATCGTCGGTTGAAGTAGTTTTTGTTTGAAGGGGAATATTATTGTTTGAATGGATTCTAGTCACTATAGGTGAGCGATTAGGTGGTGGAGGAGTCTTGTGACCACCTCGTGCCATTAATTAAGTTCAGGCCCTCCTTCTAGCACCATTTGTTGACGGGCAAAATTAACCGTCTGTCAACTGGAAGAGTGGAACTGGTCCGGGGTTGTCTAATAACCCAAGCCATTTGGGATGAACCACCCTGACGGGTTTAGCGGCTCCGTTAGCCGATCTAAGTTCCTAAGAAAACAAAAGAAAAACTACTCTAAACTAACTAATTGAACTAAAAATAAAACTAACTAATAAACTAATCTAACTAAAACTAACTATTAAATAAACTAAACTAAAACTAATTACTAAAAAGAAATAAAACAAACTAATAAACTAAACTAACTATTATATACAATCTACTAACTAATACTATACTAACTCTAACTAATTAAATAACTAACTACTAACGGAAATATAACTTATTCACAAAATGTACAATATCTAAAATTTACAAATTTGAATAAAACCTCAAAAACTCATTTGCATTCTGCCCTAAGACAGAGAAAGATATTTTTTGTTGATTTTATAATTTTATGAACAGAGATAAAACAAAACTAACTAAACTAAACAACTAATATACTAATTCTAAATACAAATCTAACTAACATATATCTAACTAAACTATTAATATTATACTAAACAAACTAACAAAAATAAATTACAAACTGACCTGGAAAAAACCCTCCAGATTTATCCTCTATATGATGATTGTCTTAGCTGGTCGGAGGGAGGAAACCTGCACTGAATTATCCAGAAGCTTCTCGTAAACGATAGTTGCAGTGCTCTTCAATTATGATTACAGGACAAACAAGACATAAAAATTTACAACAATCTTATGATTTATAAATCTTCACAGTTAGATAAACCTATATGCAAAGATCTATATGAAATAATTCAATTAATGAAGAAGAGAAATCTGTCATTCATTAACTGAACGAAGTAATTGCTTTATTTTTAAAGTAATGAAAGAAATCAGACATGGATCATATTAATTAAATCACATCATTCTGCAAAAGACTATGATAGCTAAAGTAGTCTATAATCAATTGCTAATGACATGCATAAACTTGAAACAAAAGATTGATATTATGAAAGCGAAAGCTGTAGCAGAACATCAACTTTTGTCTTAGTTTGTATTAGAAATCCATAGCCTGGTTCTCCCACAAGTGAGGATGATCCTTATTACAAAAAATAATAAGTATTTAAAGGTTTTCCACAGGGTAAAACCTCCCTGTAGAAGTTATCAAAACTGTTTACATAAAATCTCGGAAGATATCCCAAGTTTAACTTAAACTAGGAACCTACAATAAAACTAAACACAGAAATATCCCCTAGACTGTCCAGCATATCCCATGCAATTCGAATTTACCTGAAAAGGGTAAAAAATGGACAAGTTAGAAGGGTCCTTTATTAATAAAATGATAAAGATATGATTCTATAGACTAGCTACAAAATCTTGCAATTCTGTAGCTGGTCTAAATAAGACACAAAATCATCATTAAAATCGATTAGGAATCTTTTAAAGAATTAAATTCAATTAACATCCAATAGCTATTTGAAAATGAATCAATCAATTTGAAATTGTTACACCATTTGAAATCAAACAGGATCGAGATCAATCAAATGGTTACAGAGATACGCGTACTCTGTTTCTTTTGTTACCACAAAATCAAACGAACATAATCAAAATCAACAGTTGTGAAATCGTTTGATATCAATTTGAAACCGATATAATCAAAACAAATCGTAGGCAATTGTTATGCTTCCTTATCAATAGGAGATACGATCTCATCCAAACAAGAACCTTTTCAAATCATTATAACTGTATTGTCATAGAAAACGATTCATGCCACGAGTGGATTAACTCAAACTGGTGCGAAAATCAACTCAAATAAAATCATAACAGGATCAATTAATTGGTAATAGAATTCGTAAAAATCATCCGATCGTTTGTCATTGCAAATTGAGCAAACAAGATCGATTGACTTTGATCAAAATCGTTCCATTCAAACGAATTATATCCGTATTTGATAGAGATAACCTAGGTCGACCAATTCGTTTTGCAAATTTCAAATCAAACAGAGCATCATTTATGACACGAATCCAACTCATGAGAATGATCATACTAACTGAAGATACACAGCAATCTGATCAAGCGAATCGAACAACTGGAGTTTTAACATAGTTATAATGAATCAAAACCATTCCACGATTCGGGCGCACTTGCACAGGCTTAAATGAGAGCATTGTTTTCATACGAAACAGAGTCATTCTTTCCAAATTGAAACCGAAACAAAGTTGTATTCCTGTTTTTGGAAGATTACATGACAGAGCATATATTAAAAGATCGTAACAACCAAACTCATTGAAATCGTTTTCCAATCACAGCATACGAACCATAACGAAATCAAATCCAGACATGATCGTATTCTAAGTTGAGTGTAAAAAACTTCCTGTTCAGAGTAGATACAAAACAAATTCAATTGAAAGCAAAATTTCAATTTCGTTGACTCAATCAGACAAACGAACAAATCAAATCCAAACGAAGACCAATCAAATACGATAAAAAAAAATCTATCAGTGTCTAAACTAGGAATGATCAAATCATGTATCCAAAACGAAATTTCATTTATTTTTAGCAAAGTGAAATGTATACAGGATGGACACATTATGACAGAGCCATTTCGAAATATAAACAGAGCTATTCGAAGACCAAATTCAAATCAGTATATTAATACTGGTCATTCACAAAACTAAAACGATTTCAAAATCATACCTGTATGGCGAGCAGACAGCTTGATCATGACAATTTGGAGTTGACAACGGCTGTGGCTGATTCAACATTCTTGAAAAAGATGGAGCCAGTTGTCTTCTGCCTCCTATCAGTTGCTTGGAGCTAGTCTCTTTGACTGGTCAATACTGCAACTTGATTTTCCAGTGATTGGATTTTCGATTGGAGTATGGGAACGTCGATGTAATATTGTTCCAATCATAAATCACATTGGTCACAGGGCGACTGTGTGGGCTTCAAAAATGCAGGTGAGGGTTTGATTACATTGTCAAGGGTTTCGTTAGGCAGTTTGATCCCAGGGTAGCTAGGATTATTTCTTAGGCAAGGGGGAAGATTCGAAACGAAATCATAAGGTGGCTCGGGGCATAAACCCTCTGAGTAAGGGTACTCACTGGCTAAGAAGCATTCTATGTCTGAGTCTGAATCCTCACTAAGGACTATGGGATTTTTCTCAGTAGAGGGTTTAGGTTTATTCCTAGCCATTCTTGAAATAAGCCGAGCGTTATTTTTACCCTTAGCAATAACAGTAGGGTTTTCCTTGGCCCTTTTGCTCGCAGGATTTTTTATAGCCTCGGCCTTCTCTTCTACATCGTCTGGTAAGTCAATATTAGGGTCGACCGAGGGTTTAGGAGAGGGAAGTAGGACATGGAAGGGCACAGGTGGCTGGACATTGGCTTCCATAACCACAGGCTTGTCAACCTGGACAGGGTCTGTATCATCAAAACCATTTCGAGTGATGAAAACTCTCCAGCTATCACCATGTAAACTCAAATGATAAACAACTATAAGTTTAATTAGTCCATGGTGGAACAGGCTATTGTCGACCTTCTGCCTTTAAATATTTTTGACATTTTATATAGGCTACAATGGAAGTAAAAGGGCATATTCAACGGGTATCCCATAAAATTCATTAACAAACGTAGGTGGTAGAGAAACACGAGTCCATATCGACCTTCACAGGTCACAAACTGTTTGACTATTATGAACAGGTCATGCCATCATGTTTTAAGCATAGATATAGGCATACCTATGTCACAAGAGGTGACCTTTCGGGAGACGAACAGTAGTGGCCATGGAACCTCTTCCACTTTTGAATTTTTGAACCAACGCTAGCCCATGGCAGGTAAACCTGTAGAAGAACTGATAAACTTCTCATCGATTTCCAACTGTATGTCACCCACCTTGGCTCTACAACCATCAAACGTCAGAGCGAACTGATGTGCCACAAATAAGTTAAAACCCTCAAATCTCTGCACGAAGGTGAGCCAACCGTTATCCTCCAAGTCCTTCCGGGCATTGTCAAATAATAGCAAGGCTTGGCTGCCGTTCGTTTTGATTCGCACCACCAGTGCCATGGAGCCGAGCACATGGTGAACGAGCCAGGGTTTGGGTCATAGCATACACAGGAGTAGAGTGTGCGAAGGGTTACCCGAGCGAACAAAGGTAAAACAGGGAGAAGGGATAGACATTAATGTCATCGTGCGAAGGTGGTGGAGCTTATCTCTGCCATGCATAATAGTTATTGCCAAGGTACAACCGTCGGCTTATAGTTGTTCTACCCATTATAGCATAGTTTAACAATCATGTCACTTGGCCGACCAATGAAACCAATAGTAAGTGTATAAACTAATGCGCACAATCAACATTATGCCAAAGTTTTAAATCATCAACATACAATTTGAAACTAATACCAAATGTTTAACCATGCACCAATGTATTGTAACAACTCATATCAAGATTTTAACCAAGGTGTCAATGGGTCTTCATATAATCAACATGCCAATAGTCATGAAAATACGAACATAGGTATCATATTAAAAGATATATATGAAAGATCTAACCATAACACCTATGTATTTTCATGAAACCAATGGTCAAGTAGGTCGAATAACATGCAAATCCAAATGCCAATGAATTACAAACTCAATGAAACCAAGTCACACAATCAATCCAAGAATGTCCAATGAGTACAGTTCAAAAGTTTTTCCAGCTACATAATGATAAGTGAAATGTAAGCGCAATAGGCATATTGATAAGAAGGATCATGACAGTTCAAATAATGATTTCAATGTGACTTTGAAAGACTAAGTTTTCACGCTTACAGTCGTGAAAACAAAACGAAGGTAAATGTGCAAACGTCGCAAAAATAAAAGTGTCGTTTATTTGAAAATTGTGACGAAAAATTGATGTTTGCAAAACATTGGTGTAGGCAGCTTATAAGACAAATAGAAAAATGTGAATTGGATGCCAATAGTGCGCACGTGTGGAGGAGAGTTGCAGGTGCAGCTGCTACAACAACCAATTTCAATGTTGGCTTGGACTATCTCTTCGTTAGGGTTTGGATTATCTGATCAACTATTATTGGTGCACTATCCTTGGAGGAAGATGCGCTACACCTAGTTTGGCTATCAAGCCTCGGGTTTGCTTCCGAAGTAATTCTTAGTCAAGGTTAAGGTGATCGAAGGGTGGCTTCAACCTATGGTTGGGTGACGAGGGTATCGTCAATGGTAAAATGAGCACACAATATTCTATATTCTAACAGGCTATGGGCCCACACCTCCTTAATTCAGTAATGCTAGAAGGAAACATAGCCGCTAGGATATTGAGCTCGTTGAGGAACTGCCGCTAGGGTTACTAGTAGAAGCAACTTCCAAGACATTGTCACTAGGGTTACTAGCAGGAGCAGTTGCAGAAACCCTAATCCTCTCGTTGAGGCACCTTAAGTGAAGAGATTGACCTAATCTCCAGATAGATCAGTGCGCCTTAGCCTAGCACATCTACTGATACTCTCAGCAAGCCAAGACGTGAAGTTTGAATTTCTGGTCAAATCTAGGGTTTGACCAAGTCAAGAAAGCCATGACTAACTCTATGAAGTCTGAGAACAAGTTAGATGGAGCCTCTAACATCAGAGCATGGAAGACAAGGATTGGCCTCATCCTTGCCAAGAATAAAGTGATGGATATCATGAAAGCAAAGATCGTGAAGCCATAGTTTGAAGAAGGAAAAGAGAAGGAACTGCAGAACGTTGCATCTATGGAGAAGTTCAAATATGTTGACATCAATTCCATGAGTATCATAGTGGATTCTATAAAAGACCACTTGATACCCTATATCTCCCATCTTGACTCATCAAAGAAGATGTACGATGCCCTAACAAATCTCTTCTCAGTTAGAAACATTGGACAAGTTATGAGTCTGAAGAATGAGCTTTGTAACATGAAGATGAATGATGATGACATCATAACATCATACTTTGTAAGGTCCCAGTTAAGATATCAACTACAAGCTATTGAAGAGATCACTTCAGAAAAGGAATTGGTGAACATAGTACTCAATGGTCTTCCCAAGACATGGATGCATTTGCCGCAAGCATGAACACAAGGAAGGAGTATCTGACACTTGAAGAACTTTGGAATTGATGTGATCAATAAGAATCAAGGATCAATGCAAAAGATAAATCCCAAAAGAAGTACGACGATCAAGCTTTCACAGGAAGATTCAAGAACTTCAGGAACAAAAGGAAGTTTGGTTCAAGGAGGAAGCCAAATCAAGAAAAAGACATTTCAGAAGTGCAATGCTTCAACTGTCGAAAGTATGGTCACTACAAGAATCATTGTTCCGAGCTAAAGAAAAGGAAGGAGAAACATGAAGCATCGATTGCCGAAGAAAATGAACTTACAAAGAAGACTAAGCAGGATGGAAGAAACTTCTTCTTCTAAAAGGTAACAACACTCTTCTTATTTCTTGTACATATCTTGTTTGCATCATCTCTGTACATATATTGTATATCTACCTCTTGAAAGATAATATGTTCCAAGAAGAACCATACCTATGGAATAACAAACAAGATGAAAATAGATATCATTAGATAATACACATAAAAGAATGAAATACAAATTATGTCTAAGCTATTACAAGATAAGTCGAATCAATCATGAAGAGACTTAGAAGAAGCAAAGACAGAAAGAAGTCAGCAATCGAGAGGAAACTGGAAAAAGAATTATGACGTTTTATACAAAACAACAAGATGGAAGCGTGGACTCTGTTAGACAAGAGAGCCAATTATACATTGCAGAAGACAATAAGGATGCAGATGGAAGCATGGACTTTGTTAGACGAAAGGAGCCGATTATATGCACTTATACATGAAGCAAGGATTAGGAGGGAGCTAATCCTATGACTCATTGAAGATGATGAAATATATATATCCATGGTAGCAGTCATGAAAGACAGTACGTGTTCAGTTCAACCGCAGAAGAAGACTTCTTCAAAGAGAAGCCTTAAAGTATTCCTGGTTGTCCATCCAGATCCGTGATCCTATGATGAAAGGAAGAAATGGAATTTCTAGGGCATGGAATCTATAAGAAACTCCATGGACCCAAGGGCTAGAGAAGAACATGAATATTCCAAGAAAGAAAGAAAAGCCAGAACAACCAGTCATAATATTAAGAATCAAAAGAATACCAGCCTGATATGAACTCAATAAAAGCAATCAAGTAGAGGAACTGAAAGTCATGATGAAGAACAGTGTATGAAAGACTTATGAATAAAAGCATTGCTAGATCCAAAACTAGAGGTTCTCCCAGATGGAGGGAGAAGACTATGATGATTACTTGTTCCAGTAAACCAGACTTATTTCTACATAAGTCACTATATCATCTGCAACATCCATGAGTCGGAATTCTACATCAGATGAATGCAAAGAATGTTCTCCAAAGAAATTGAATAAAGAGCATATGAAGAGAAATCTCAAGACTTTGAGGCATACCAAAAGGAGACTCTTATATGCAGATAAAAGAAGATAACTTTGTGGAGAACCTCCAGTGCACAACAGAAGCATGGTGAATATTCCCTATCACATCAAGACAATTACTCAGTAGATCAGATCTCATGATGATAGAAGAAGTGCCACATAGATATGTTCTAGTTCTCCAACTATGATATACTCTATTGTTCAAATCTACATGAAGCCTTCACAGTATTCCAAGACTAAAGTAAATTTGAAATCAAGCATTACATTATCCATGATGAAGTCCAGAAAGGAGAAAATGATTCTCCAATACATATCTCCACAAATGAGAAGATAAGCAGACATTTTTGGTAAAAACTTCTATCCAAGATGAAAGAGTTTGCGTACTCAAGCTAGAGCTCGTGGAAACAACTTCCTTCTTATTGAAAAAGAAAGAAATAACTCTCCAAGTTAGGAGGGAGCATTGAAAACATTATTGAAGACATTCATCTTTAAATTTGAAAAATAGTTCGTCTTGGACAGATGCTTTCTTGTTTGGAAAGTGGATTAAGACTTCTAACGGACATTCACTTCCCATTGTGGTTAACATGGGAAGTAGTCTAATTTCTGATGTATTATAGACAACGACTTCCCATTGTAGTCAACATGGGGAGTGGTCTAGGGTAGTCTCTCTTCTTGAGGGTTACTCAAGAAGACTGGCCCGCCTCGCCGGACAATGATTTTTCATTGTGGTTAACATGAGGAATGGTTCGTTTTGGAGGTTTATGCTGGACTATCTTTTCCTCTTGTGGTTAATAGAGGAAATGGTCCAGACAGTCATTCCTTAAGGTTTATACATTCTCTCTAGGGTGCACTTTGATTAGTTTAGGAGGAATGGCCCAGGGTGGGGAATGGTCCCAGCTCAGCAATCAGGGATACACATTCCTTAGGGTTTATATATTCTCTCTAGGGTGCACTTTGATTAGTGTAGGAGGAATGGCCCAGGGTGGGGAATGGTCCAGGCTAAGCATTCCTTAGGGTTATACATTCTTTCCAGGGTGCACTTTGATTAGTGTAGGAAAAATGGCCCAGGGTGGGGAATGGTCCAGGTTCAGAAGACATGACAATTATTCTTCCTTGCTTGAGAAGAATTGTCTAAATATCTCATTATTCTACTCTGAGGCAAATATTCTTCCAGAGCTCACAGATGTGAGTGAAATATTGGCCCAGATGATTCAGTTTATATCATAACATTGTTTTTATGCAGGTTGCTATCATATGTTTGCTATGAAGACTGTATGACAGTAGATTACTATGGTGGATATGTTCCACTGTTTTTGACTATATGTTGTTGATCAAGTACTTGTGTGTTACCTGGTGTGGTAGTGTACCACTGGATTGTAGTTATGTACTACTATGGATAGACACAATTGTGTTCTATTTTTATTTTAATTGCCTTGAAGACTATCAACAGTTTATTGGAGATCATCATCATCCAAACGAATGATGAACAGAGATTTTCCAGGTAGAAAACAGTTCAGAACATTTACTCTTCTAGATTATAAGAATGGCTCTTGTATCACTCTATGGTGTGAGTGACTTATCCAACATCATGTCTAATTACTCAGATGAAGTATGGTTTCGAGAGATGATGCAGCTGATGGTGATGGTGATGCTCATGATCTAGTCATGAGATAGTCTAGACGACTATATTGATGCTACTAGGTAAATGGTATGTTTTTGTGCTCAAGACCATTACATGTAATACCTCCCTAGCTAGGAGGGAGTGTTAATATTATGGTAGTTGCGGGAGGTATTTACCTCCATGTGTAAAACTGATGAGAATAGAAGACTCCAGAAAGCAAGAGAAAACCCTAATGAGTTGGCTAATAACCCTAGAAGTCTTATCGGCTCAAGAAGATAATTTATATTAGGTTATTAGCCTCTAAGAGAAGAAGTCGACTAGGAATAATAATAATGTACTGAACAGACACATATCCAGAAGGAGAAGTCAGCCCCAACAAATCTGGCAGAACCACTATAAATACAGGGCGCCAGTTCTCATTTGACACATCTCAGAATTGCAGAGAACAACTTGTGCACATTGCAGTTCCCAGTTTGGTGCGCACATGTGGAGGAAAGCTGCAGGTACAGCTGCTACAACAACCAATTTCAGTGTTGTCTTGGACTATCTATTGGCTAGGGTTTGGACTATCTGATTAGCTATTGTTGGTGCGCTATCCTTGGAGGAAGATGCGCTACACCTATTTTGGCTATCTAGCATAGGGTTTGCTTCCGGATTAATTCCTAGTCAAGGTTAAGGTGATCGAAGGGTGGATTTGGCCTATGGTTGGGTGACAAGGGTATCGTCAATGGTAAAACGAGCACACAATCTTCTATATTCTAACAAAGATCACCTTCACACTCATTAAGGCTCTCCCCCATGTCAAACATTGGTGGAAAAATTATTGGGAGTAAAGTTCCATAAATGAGTCTGGAATATATGGGGCCGACCCCACTTGGTATTTTTTTGTGGATGCGGTCAAGGAACAATATTACCCTGTTGGAAACTGGGAAGATCAGTACATGAGATAGACCATGTTGCATCAAGAGAGGGGTCAAGCAGTGTCGGAGTTCACTAATACCTTCCATACCTTGCGCACCAAGCTGGGTATCAAAGACTTCGAGCGACATTTGGTTTTGAAATACCGTGGGGCTCTACAGAGAAACATCCAAACTGAAATGAATTTTCTGGACATCTCATCACTGGGTGTTTCTTATCGATATGTTGTTAAAATCGAGCAGAAATTTAAGCACCAAAACAAACGGGAGTTCGGGTCTATAAATCCACAACAACCAAATTATGGTAAAGATGGCCCTAACAACCAACCTTTAGAAAATGAGTCCAAGCCACATGAAAAGAAGGGTATCGGAAAGATGAATAAGGACACTAGAAAATGGTGCGATTTTCACAAAAGCCTCTGTCACAACACCGATGAATGCCACTCAAAATAGTCATTGGTGGTCGAGATCAAAGACAAGAAGTCGAACCCTAATTTAGAAAATACTGGTATAAGAGAGATCATCGACATAGACCCTAGTGTTATTGTCGCAACCAGAACAATTCAACCAGAAGAACGAACAAATCTTGAAGAGGGGGAGCACATTTTTCATTCACAGATGTGGGTGAAGGGGACCCCGCTACATTTTATTGTTGATAGGGAAACCCAGAAGAATCTCATCTCAGCAGAGGTCATCAAACAATTGGGATTGTCGACAACATCACACCCACAACCATACAACATCTGGTGGCTTCGCCAGGGACAAGATATTTGTGTCAGCCAGCAGTGTCGATTGTCATACAACATCCAACCCTTCAAGGATGAGGTATTATGTGATGTTTCCCCTTTGCATGTTTGTGATGTTCTCTTGGGCCAACAGTATATCTTGAAGTGCCATGCTATCTATGAGTCTCAACCCCGTAGTGTCATTGTTACTCTAGGGGGTCATCTCTACAGGATACCAGAGGTTCCAACTATTTTCCCACCTAAACAATGCCGCAAGGTAGTATCTCATACTACAAAATTCAGCTTCTTCACAAAATGTTCAAAAGATGAACATAAGGACACTGCAACCACTTTAGCCTCGGCCCAAACACCTTCTATCCATCAGAAACGGGTCGACAAGATTGCAGCAAAGCACGGATATTTCTTATGCACACAGTCATCTCATGTAGCTCGACTGGTTGAATAGACTCAACCTTGCCAACAACATTATATAAATTATGTTTATTTAATAAATAAACATAATTTATATAATATATTTATTTATTAAATAAAACAAAATAAAGTTTAGAATTGAAAAATTAATGATTTTTTTACGGTAAAAAAGTTAAATTGTAATAAGAGTAGTATTTGGTTTCATGTAATAAATTAAAGTTAAACACTATTAAAAAGTATATGATTTTATTGGAAGTACTCATCATAAGGAATATTTCCTTATTTGAATATATTATTCAAGATGAAATATTTTTTAGTCCTCAAATAAGATCTAAAATTGTTTATGATTAACTTAGAGTCATTTTTCTTGGATGTAAGGAAATAGGTTAATGGCCCAAGACCTAAAGGTATAAAGTATACTCCCTTACACACCACAATGGATTTCAAGAAGCATGATTTTATTTAAATAATGGTGATATTGAATCATAAATGCCTTTATTGTCAATTTAATTCAATTGACAAATAAATTATAATAGATTTTACCACCTAAAAAAATCCACTATTTTAATATAAATAATATATTTATAATAATTACACGGAAAGGCGTATACCTATTGGGAATGGGCACAATTAATGATCTTTTAATCTAAAAACATAATCGTGTGGCTAGCAATTGAAGATGCTGACATATTCTTACTGGTCCTCCCAAATCAATGAATGGGATTCATTGTTCATAACTTCCTTGTATTTTTGAATGCATATGTTAACATGTTTACTTTTTCACATTTACCTAATCATATTAAGAAATTACTATAATGCCATATGATTGATAGGTTTAGATGATTAACAAGATATCTGTACAAAATTTTATTTCCAATTTTGAATAATTAACAATGGATTGGAGTGTGAATGGCCTAATACCACGTTTAGTTATTTAATATAAAACAACCATTTAATTTAAACCCATCACATTCTCCAAGCGATCACATCTCATTGTAATTGCATATGAGATAATTGCATTTGCATTTTTTTTTAGCTCAAATAATACAATCTAATTTGTTCTAACACTATAATTGCATATCTAACTAGCACTTACACAAATAATTACATATCTAAATAATTGTGGTTAAGGCTGAACTCTAATTCTGACTTAAACCCTAAATAGGATTTGTAAATGAAATACACCTCTGAGCGTTCATTAGACACATTTATGTGGCTATGCTAGTAAAATAAATCAATTTACAAGAATGCATTATCTTTTTAATTTCATTTTAAGTTAAAGATCAATCTAAGGTTAATGCTGTATAAATAAATAAATTATATCTTCAAATTAAAGATTAGATTTGTCAAATTTGATTATTATTCCTGGTCCAAGGCAAGGATATATCAAACATACTACAGAAGATCAATGCGAATTTTCAAAATTTCAAGCAGCTTAATTATACTATTAGCGGTCTCATTTAATAGTGGTCTCTGTCGTTAAATTTTTCTTCGATTTTTTCTTAACGAATCATGTTAGTCTATTTATAAAGAGTAATACTTTTCGTCTGTGCATATTTGCATGGAAGAATCTATGTCGGTCTATTTGTAAAGAGTAATAGTTTTCATCTGCACATATTTGCATAGAAGTATCTATGTTGGTCTATTTATAAATAGTAATTGTTTTCTTTTGTCACCATATTTTTCATAGAAGATCCCCGGACAGTAGAACACTTAGTCTTCTGTACTGACAAAACAAAACAAAGACAAAAATATACATATTGCGCATTGCCCAGCTCTTAAACTGGTATTTTAGGGTAAAAGCAGAAAAATGTTGGGCACTTGGACAATATGCGTCACTACAGATGGTGGGATTTTTAACTAAGAGAATTTTTCCTTCTATAATGTCAAGATGTTTAATAATTTTGACTAGTAAAGTGTAAAATTATGGAACTTTCTACTAGAAAATCCATTGTACGCTGTGATCGCTGCAGAATTGTTAGTAGTTTTTTGGGCTGAGTACCTGTCAGAGTTTTGGGGTTTACTGTGATGTTACCTTGCCGAGCAAACGAAATCATGCTTCTAATTGGTACGTAGCCCCTGCCTCAGCCAAAGATAGCTGATATCCACCGTAGTCATTACCATAATTTTCAATACTCGTTACTCTATACTGTTTGCGATGTATGAACTCTCATAGTCAGGGTTGAGATAAATATGGATTTAGTTTTTTACTCTATACTGTTTGCGACGTATGAACTCTCATAGTGAGGGTTTTGATAAATATGGATTTAGTTTTTTCCTTATGGATTGATGCATTTTGTTTTCATTATTTTTGGTATATATTTTTTTAAGTTTTTTTTAAGTTTTTTTTACAAGAAATTTAGATACATATTGTTGAAATTGTTAGATTTTAGTTGTTAAATCCATATAAATTAAAAAAATTAAAATTATTTAATAGGGTAGTTGAATTTATTTATATATTTAAAAATATAATTTAAACATAATTTCATCAATAATTATAATTATATCGAAAGACGTACATTTATTGATAATGGACAGATTTAATAGAGGTTTAGTTTAATAAGTTTTTTATGGACATGATTAAATATGGTTGGAATATTCTTAGTAGTCATACAAAATAAATGGCTGTGATTTCAATCATTAACTTCCTAGCTATTATAAAGATATCCGTTTATGTGTTTACTTTTTTACATTTATCTAATCATATTTAAAAATTACTTTGATAGCTAACTGATTGCCACTTAAGTGATTAATAGAAATTAAAATATTGGATAGTTCTTTTTAAGGAATCTGCCTCTGAATGTATTGGGATAATTCTGAAGCAATCTTCTCTCAAGAATTACTTTTTAGACAAGTTTTCCACAATCTACTTTTAAATTTCTTGCTAATCCAACTGTGATAAGAGCATCTGAGTTGATTTAAAATGAAACAAAACCCTTAAAATGAAGTTCTGAAATAAATAATTCGAAAAAAAGATTACTCCAGAAATAACCTAAAAATTACTCCAGAAATAGCCTACTCCATTGCATTGTTCCTAGCACCTAGCCTTCAATCTCGCGAATTCCAAAACCATTCATATCAGATTAGTCACTGCAGAACATTCAGCTGCCTTTTACTTTTCATCCGCAAATATAACCTACTTAGTCTTAGGCTTCAGAATTCAAAAACCATTCATGTCAGATTAGTCACTGCAGAACATTCAGCTGACTTTTATTTTTGGTAGGCCACAACCTTCTTAGGCTTCAATCTCACGAATTCCAAAACCATTCATGTCAGATTAGTCACTGCAGAACATTAAGCTGACTTTTATTTTTGGTAGGCCACAACCTTCTTAGGCTTCAATCTCACGAATTCCAAAACCATTCATGTCAGATTAGTCACTCTAGA
>ML780985.1:82339-97407 GCA_009831015.1 Picea engelmannii | reverse complement strand
GGGGTTGAAGTAAGGGGAGAGAGAAAGGGGGGGATAGAGAGACATTACGTGTTAACATGAATGTGCATGCATTCCTAGTCCTAGTAGTGCATGCACGCTTTAGGAATGTATGTCCATTCCCAAAGCACATGGGCGTTATTTTTATTTCAATTTTTTTGGGGAATGCACACGTGTTCTTGTACATGTGTTTCTCTAGAATGTGTGCATGTTCTTGAGAATGCACACACATTTTTGGGAATGTGCCTACATGGCTTGCTGAGTGAAGGTTCAAAGTTTGACGAACATGTCACACTAGAAACACGTGCACATTCCTAGAAATGTGCACGCATTCCTGCAAGTGCGCGTACCTGCTCACCCTATTTTCCACTTTATCATCCACCAACTTTGTGCACTCACCCGAAACCATGATATTAGTTTCCTAGTTTCCAACTATATAAGAATGAAAGAAGATGATAATGATTGTCTTGTGTTGGTTAAAAAATCCTCAATCCGAAGACATCGCGACCAAGCTAGGTTAGAAATTTGATATGGAAGCAAAGTTCGATGGGGAAAAACTGTGGTGGTAGTAAATTATATGGAAACTTAACGCCTCTCTAAAAATCAAGATAACCCCGTGACTGACATTAAACAATAAGTTATTAACTTGGAATGTAGGCATTAGGAGGGGTTGGGTTGGCCCAAACTGGTGCACATCATGTAATAACCATGCATAATCATCTTCTCACATTTTCGTTGGATGTCCATATGCAACGAAGATGGAGAGGATAGTGAAGGCGAAGCTCAATTCGTTGTCATCTTGGCCAAAGACTAGTTTGGGAGATTGTTTGAAAGATTGGATGTCAGACTCTGCATTAAAACAATACGAAGGGACTCATGCATTATGGTTCATATTATTTTGTGGGCTCCCAATTCTAGCATCTTCAACAACATGGAAATACTTTGGAGGTCACCGCAAATCTCGTTGTGAAACTAACGAACAAATTTATGATAGAAATCAAAACTAAAAATATGAAGATGTTGATTTCAAAATTCTATGGGGATTCTTTGACAGTACAAGTCAAGGACATACTCCTTTTTTGTGGAGTGGGGGTGGTTTTCTTTGTGAGCCAAAAGCATTACATTCATATCAGGTACAATTTTGGTAATGTTACAAACAACACGACTGAGGCTATCTCTTTGTGGACTTTGCTCAAGGAAGCTTCGAAGAAAGGAATTAAAAACTTCAAATACTAGGTGATTCCAAACTTGTAATTGATTGGGCCAACAAAAAAGTCTTGGTTCTTGATGTGAGACTCTCCTCCTTTCTTTTGGAGTTAAGGTATGCTATTCAATCCTTTGAATGGCTTCCTTTCAACCATATTTCCAATGAGATAAATGTCAAAACCAATGACTTGTTGAAAGAAGCATTAACTCTTCCTTTTGCAACTCTTAGGTTCTACGAATATGAAGACGGGGAAGAAGGAGAGTCAATGGAGTTCCAATTTTAATTTTATGATATAGAAATGATGAGTTGTTATCATTTTGTTTTTCTTTGCACTTTTTCTAAGAATATTTTCTTTTAATTATGGAAATAATGATCATGAGAATAAATGCCTCTGAAATGTAATTAGAAATATTTTGAAAGAAAAAAAATGATATTATAAATGGTGAACTTTTTCTATGAATATTTTCTTTTAATTATGGAAATAATGATCATGAGAATAAATGTCTCTGAAATGTAAGTAGAAATATTTTGAAAGAAAAAAATGATATTATAAATGGTGAAGCATTTTATATACGAAAAGTAAAAAAGGAAGGCAATTTAATATGTATATTTAAAAAAAAAAATTTGTAAATTTATAAATTTTATTAAAATAAGAAAAGATCCAAATTTTAGAAACACTATCCTTCTCATATGTCGTTTATAAATTTAAAATCAAATAGATTTAAACTAATTCGATAAGTTTGAATTGGTAGATAACCACGGTGGTCAAATTTCTGTATGATTTTTCTTATGTATTTGAACAATTTCATTTAAGAGTCAAATTACTTTGTGCAAGAATCCTAGATGGCATTTTTCATACGGGTGTGAGAAATTGAATAATTTGACATGGGTGGGATGGGATGGGGTGTGAGAAATTAAATAGTTTGACATGGTATGCATTTTTTTTTAATTTGGAAGAGTGGATACCAAGTATCCAAGATGGTGTTGACATGGATATACATTTTACATGGCTTGATGTGGTGTCTAATAATTAGTATTTTTTCTAAGTAGTCATTTGTCTAGGCTTGATGTGTGGTGTCTGATAATTATTGTTTTTAGTAATCATTTAAGGTGTTGATTTGGATATAAAATTACATAGTTTGATATTATGTTTAATAAAATAATAATAATAATTTTTTAAGATATAATTTATGATATTTTCAATTTATCAAAAATTGTAATGGTGTGAATGTTTTAATTTATAATTTTATAAGTTATTTTTCATTATTGTTTGATAAGTGATCTCGTTTTTTATAATTCATTATTGTTTGATAAGTGATCTCGTTTTTTATAATTTTGAAAGAAAAATATTTTTTTTATATGATTACATATTATTTATAATGATGGTAGTCATGATCATAATTTATAAAAAAAATTAATGTAAAAATATTTTAAATATGATTCCATATCGTATCATAATTATAAAATTAGTGAAAATTGGTTTTTATTTTTTAACATTTTATTTGTGAGAGATAATGCTTTCATAAATTTAAGTAGATTTGGTTTTGTTTCTTAGAGTTTGTTGGAGATTCTTGAGATATTCTGTCAACTTCTATCTTCAAGTTTATATAAGTGTATTTTATCTCGCTTTTTATAAATAATAATATCATTATTGTGTGCATAATGTATTATCGTCAATTTCTTGAGTTGGTATTAGAGCACGCTCAACCTCTATTCTCTCACGAGAGGGGTTGTGATTATTCAATTTTAACAATGTTAATATTCTATACATAGATTAGCATAGAGCATGTTGCATATGAGCATAGGTAATATATACACCTCAGGACTGTAGTGACGTTGAGGATTGCAACCTACAGGTTTGAATCTTAGTGATTGTTTTGTGTGCCATTGCAAGTGTGTGTACCAGATCCATACCAGCGCAAAGCATCCATGACCCAGGTGGATATTGGTGGCCACCCACCTATTCCAATTGGCTCCTCTTGACAGGTTTTAGTTCAACATGTTTCTCTGTAATGATGACATTTCTTTGTAATTGTGGGTTCTGCACTTCCGGGGCTACCTTGAAGCCCTACACAACATATAGGTGGATATTGGTGGTCTCCCACCTATTCCAACTGGCTTATTTTTGAAATTTTCATGTTGGTACATCTTTCTGTACTTCGAGGGCCATTTTGGGGCCCTAAACAATGTTTTTTTGTCTTGTCACAGTCAAACTATAAGTAGAGTCAAAGTCTCATAACATAATGTGTAGTTCTCGATAAAACCTTTCCAATAGGCTATCACACTCCTAAAACAAAGGTCGTATGAAAAATTTATGACCCCGAGAATTTGAGGTACCAACTTATCCATCGAGGCCCACATAAATTTTGGTGTTTCACCTCCTACTATTAGGTTTTTGGATGTCTAGGGTTTTGGAATTCATGAGTAATGTTAAAAATTCCTCGAGAGCCTTATTGTAATCACTCTGCTCAAACGAATGCGCGTAGAATCCACATCTCTTCTCAAAGATAACTACCACCATTCGAGCAAGTTGTTTTCAGTTCTGTAGTTTTATAGTTTCAACCTATTTTATTTAGTCAATAGAAGTTATTGTTCACTCAATATCGTTTGTTGTTCTTTGTATATCTATGTTATTGCATTCAATCTGCTATTCATCTCGTTTCGTTCATAAATCTGGATCAAGCCACTTGGAAATGACATTAGAGTGGTATCATATGATGACGTGGAGAGGAGAGACACCTCAGATTGTTTCTTAATACAATAGACAACTTTCTAGATCTGACACTGCAAGTGAAAGTAAACATAGATGATATGGAGGAGAAGGCTGCAAAACAATGTCAATGTAAATCTAAAGAATATGTGGTGCTTGTGGTTTTGTATATCACGTGCTCAGTAAAATTATCAGATCTAGAATCATATGGAAATGGGAAACTACAGGAAAGAGGTCAAGAGAAAATCTTCCTTTGAAGTTGTAGTCATCAAACGTTGAAAAATCCATTTTGTGCTAAAGAAAAAGGAAACACAATTGGACTGTTGTTTGTGATCTGTTGTGTTGAGATGCCAAATGTTGATTTTAAAGATAATTATTAATTGTGCTATGCAAATACAAACTCATTGTGCTTATTTTCTACGTGTTGTTTATGTGCTCTATATACATTCCAGTCTATCTTTCAATGGTGCTAGTAAAAAAAATGGTGCATAAAGTGTGAGGTTCATAGAAAAGCTGAGTTGGAGTTTAAGTATATTATATTTATTTTGGTTTGTAAAATTATATGATGAAGAACCAATCATTGAACATAGTAACAAAATTTAAGTTGGTGGTTCGTACGTACTTCGGTGCCATAAGAACATATCACTGATTTGATTATGTCTACATTCTGTTATAAGATGGTGTTTCTTGTTGTCTTTCAGTGCTCCAAGAACAACAATTACAACTTTTCTTTGTGTGTTTGTATATGTGAAAACAATCAAGTTGTATGATTGATTGCTGAATACATTCAATATCTAGCCTGCTTTCCTAGATAACTGGAAATTACAATGAAATACCATGTAGTTCAACAGATGGAAGTATGTCAATAAAATGATTCAGTATATCGACTATTATTTTGGGTATGTCATGAATCGTCGGTCCTACAAACATGTCATTGATGGTCAGAAACAATTTAATCTTAAATGGATCAAGTGGTAGCTTGATGAAGACTAGACGAGACAAAGATCAAAGTTCAAAAATATTTTTATGTGATTTCAATATTGTTATTTGTGATGTAAGCATTAAGAGGGGGTGTTGGAGATAATGAGTCCATAAATATAAGATTTGCTTTGTTTTTGTTAGAATTTGTTAGAAATTGTTGAGATATAAGTTTGGAATAAGTTGTATCTAAAAATAATTATATAAGTGTATTGTATCTGGGTTTGTATAAATAATAATATCATTACTCTATTATTTTTATTGTGTACATAATATCTTATCTTCAATTTCCTGAGTTTTATTGGAGTAATAAACAATCAATATGTAATTTTAGCTTATAATAATTAACTTAATGATAATAATATAATTTAATTATAACAATTAACTTAATGATAATAATATATCATAGAGGGGCTTTCGCAATGCAACATATTGTGGGAAAAAACTCCATAGTTAAGAGCTCTGTCTCTTGGGATGGGTAACCACCTGGGAAGTCCTGGTTACTGGGTGACCTGATGCAATGAGTGCTAAGTGGACTATTCAAATCATGATAATTATTGATTAGTTGTGACTAATATTCATGGATATGGGTCATTATTCTAAGCAATTAATCCCAAAAATTATATCTGATAATAATATAATATAATTAACTTAATTTAATTATAAAAATTAACTTAACGATAACAATATAATTTAAATTTAATTATAACAATTAACTTAACGATAACAATATAATTTAAATTTAATTATAACAATTAACTTAATGATAATAATATAATTTAATTATATGTTATAGGTAACCTCTTTTAATTTTAATGTGAAATTAACTTTTAATTTATTAATTTTTTTTTATTATAACAACAATTCCAATATATATCCAAGTTGTTAGGAGAATCATTTATTTAAATAAAAGAACGTTTTTGTTAACTTACTAAAACAACATCACAATTAACCATGAACTTTGACAACTACGGACATTTCTGCAACAAACACAGCTACTGTGAATATGCAACAATGATCTTATCTTAAATTTTGAAACAAAAAGTTTCACAATTTAATCTTTAACTTTTCAAAAATATCAAACATTTTAACTTTTAAAGAGGACATACACCCTTATTTCAAAATGCCCATCATTCATGGCTGCGTCAATGAACCCTAAAATGAAAGGCGGGAACCCTAAAATGAAAGGCAAAACATAATGTTTTTCAGCATCTAGTCTAAAATTAGGAAATGTTAATGTCTGTATTTTCAAAACTAATCTTTTTTATGTGCTGTAGTGTGCGTGATCTTCCTCGAGTTGGAAAAAATATTAAAATACAAAACCTGAAAATCTATCATTTATTTTAATTATATTTTTTAGGTTAAGTATTAATTCAATAAGTTAGAAGCATGTGATGACGACATTTAATTTATTATTTACTAAAAGAAATCGAAATTATCTATATTAAAATCAAAATCTATTAACCAAAATCCAACAATTTTAAAACAATAACCAAATTGGCAGAATAAAAATTCAGAACGTACAGTAGTGATTGTTTCAATTTAAATGCAATGTCACAGCTCATGCAATAAACAAACTTTTGAATCTTATGGACTATAAGACGAGCCTGTTTTTTAACGATTTAACAGCCTCATAATCCAAGATGATCATGGAATCACATAAAAACCATGAGTCTCCAAATGAAATCAATTATGAAAACGTTTATGGTGTTCTAAAAAACCATTCACTGTCTCATCGATAAAACTCATATAGTAAAGCAGAAACCCTTGGCTTTACAAATATCCCAAATAGTAAACCCGTGATGTAGCCGTACGCAGACAACAAATATACATACTGTTTATTCTGTAATCTATCGTGGAAATGAGATTTTCAATAAGTTAAATCTATGGTAAGCAATAAATAGATTGTTGATGTTTGTATTATTCTTCACTGTTAGCTTGGATCATTTCATAACGCTACTTTATCAACAAAGTAGCTACTGCTGTAATTTTGTTCCATTCGCTACGTTATCAATAATGAAATTACAGGTTTAGTGGTCGGGAAAAAACACTATGATGTAAACCTGCACACCACTAATATAAACGGGTGAATGAGAATAATTGGGGATTTATATGTTCTTTGTTTTTCAAATACTCTTCGGTCAAGATTTGCAAGGAGTCCAGGAGTGAATTCGGGGTGTCGAAGTCACATGAACGGCGGCTTGAATAATCAAGATTCTGTACAACACATATTTCCAGTACTCGTCGTTTTGTGCCCACAAATTACGTGGCTGCAAAATGCCGACCTTCCCACGTTCACATAGTGCTCATTTTTTCTCATTGAAAAGACCAAAAACATGGAAGCTATTTTGAAGTATTGTTTGTCGTCTTGTTTTGGATTAAATGGACACAAACATCGACTCTTTTGGTGCCATCAAATTGGGGAAGATTTCCAGTCATCTTGGGGAAGATTTTGGTCTAACTGTACGACTAGAGTTTACCACAATCAACGTCGTTTTGGATTTGGCCTACTTAGAGTTTAGAACTCACAATCCTGTATGGGTTCTATTTGAAAATCTACCGAGCAGCATTCGAGCCAGTAATTAAGTGGTTTGTGTTTTCTTCCAATGATCCTGCTGTCGTCCTCCTATCCCCTGGCTCCTCCAACGTATGTTACATAACCTAAAAATGAACTGAAAATCAGCCACAATCATGCCGCAACCTGTGGACATTGCCATCCTATGTCAGAAAACCAATATCAAGTGAAAATTGGCCGAAATGAGAGCGAAAAATTCAGCAATGTAATGGAATCACTCTGGCATTGTCCCCTCGTGAAAATCAACTTTTCTGTCCAATTATTTTCATGGTATACATTGTTTGCTCCATAAATCAGTTTTAATAAATTGAGCAATGTTTTTAATGGTCTCAACTCGATGATAAGGTAGTGATATGGTAGTTGTTTTCTGGATATGGACTGTTTTGATATTTCGATAGTTTATGAGGCACGCATACACACAACAACAATGGAACTGTTCAGTTCTTTTCCACATTTATATGAAAAACTAAATTCAAAACACATGAGATTAGATATTTCTCTAGAACACTCTATCCTTCACCTACTTAATAAATGCGAATTCACCTATCTCATTTAAGTGAATTTATGATGTCTATTATCCATCCACTTGGTCAAACAAGTGGGAGAAATTACTCCATTCAACACTCCCCCTTAATATTTATTTTCAATGGCTTGGTGGAGATATCTGCTAATTGCATGATTCTTAGATAATGCAATTGCTGAATTGAACCGTTGTTACAAAATATAGGAGTTGGATCCTTCTCTTCATGTACAATATCACTAAGGATCCTTCTTAACCAAAGTGCATGACATGATGTTGATGTTTCTCCCACATACTTTGCTTATGTTGAAGAAATTGTGACGAGGAGTTGTTTCTTAGAAGACCATGAAATTAAACATGTACTCAACAAAAATGCTTAGCTTGAAGTACTTTTCCTATCATGAACACTATCTGCAAAGTCATTATGTGTATATCCAACAAGTGTGTCATCTTCTGAATTGGAATACCAAATTTAATAATATGTTGTACTTGCAATATAGTGAAATTAAGCTCACTTCATACATGATATCTCGCTAGGTAGTTGTAAGATACATGAGGCTTCCTACAAGCCTCTTATACAAAGTATAATCAATTTGTGTTCCTTCATCTTGTTTACCTAGTTTTTTAGCAGTTGCAATTTTATCAGTGGCATATTTTTGCTAATAAATAAAAATTCATTTTTCAGATTGCTCAACTTTAATTCCAAGAAAATATTTCATAAGACCAAGATCATTCATTTCAAATTGACTTTGCATGACTCCTTTGAATTCATTCAAGAACAAATTTCATGTATAAATCATGTCATCAACATAGAGACAAACTATCAGAATATTATTCTTTTGTTTTCATTTGGTGTATAGAGTGGGCTCATTTTTGCTCTTGTTGAACCCATTGTTGATAAAATAAGAATCAATGCAACTGTAGCAAGATTTTAGAGTTTGCTTCAAATCGTACAATGTTTTCTTCAATCTGTACACTTTGTACTCTTTACCTTCTGGAATCTTGGTGGTTGATCCACATAAACTTCTTCCTTTAAAATACCATTTAAGAAGGTTGATTTAACATCCATTTGATAGAATGATCATTTGTTTTGAGCTGCAACTGCCAAAACTTTTGTGAGTGCTACTGGAGAGAATGTTTCTCCATAGTCAATACGAGGTTCTTGGGAAAACCCTTTTGCTACAAGTCTTGCCTTATGCTTCTCTACTTTTCCTTTCTCATTAAATTTTTTCTTATAAACCTATTTAACTCGAATGCTAATTTTACCTGTAGTAAAATCTACAAGATCCCAAGTGTTGTTTCTTTCAATTATTTCAATTTCTTCGTTTAACCCATTTTTATTCTTTGATTGTTTGTTCAAAATATACTAATTAACACGATAACAAAGCAAAATGTGTTTGTTATCCATGTCATCATTCTACTCATAAATTTATTTAAGCTTCTTGTTTTCTGGTTCTTTAAATTTCTTTAAATTTTCTATTGAATCATTACTAGATAAGAAGAACGCCAAAGAACATTAAAATGAAAGGCGGACCCGTTTCAAAAGATAACGTTTTTCAACATCTATTGTAAAATTAGGAAATGCTAATGCATGTATTTTCAAAACTAATTTTATTAGGTGTTGTAGTGTGTCATCTTCCTCGAGTTGAAAAAAATATTAAAAAACAAAAAAAAAATATATCATTTATATTAATTATATTATTTTTAATCTATCATTTTAAATTTTAAATTAACCTAAGTCAAGTATTTATTTTTTAGGAAAAGAAATAAAAGTTGTCTAAATTAAAATCAAAATTTATTAACCACAAATTTAAAGCAATAAAAAACCTAGTATAATGAAACTTAGAAATCCAATTGAGCCTACAATAAAATTCATACAATAAAGAAAAAACATTTGGTTTTAAAAATATCCTTAAACCCATGATGTATATGTATGTAGAGAACAAATATACTTACTCTTTATTTTTTAATATATTGTGGAAATGAGATTTTTAATAAGTTAAATCCAATATGATGTAAACCTACACACCACTAATATAAACGAGTGAACGAGAATAACTAGGGATTTATATGTTCTTTGTTTTTCAAACAATCTTGTGAAGCTTTGTAAGGAGTCCATGAATGAATCAAGGTGTCGAAGTCACATGAACGATGCCTTGAATAATCAAGATTGTGTACAATACATATTTTTAGTACTTGGCGTTTTGTGCCCACAAATTACGTGGCTGCAAAATGTCGACCTCCCCACGTTCACATAGTGCTCATTGATTCAGATTGAAAAGACTAGAAACATGGATGCTATTTTGAAGTCTTGTTTGGATTAAATGGACCAAACATGGACGCTATTGGTGGAAATGATTCCTCAAATTATTTAATTTCAATGGAATAACCAACTAGCTAAGATCGAGGTCCCATGTTGTGTACCCACTGAAAATGATAACTTGGATTGTTACTAGCATTAGGTTTCCAGGAAGAGATTCTGGACGAGATATGTTTTTTATTAGATCCTTGAGGTCCCTCGTTACAAGGAGGAAAACCTCCACCCACCTCGTTCTTGTAAGAGAAAACAGGGTTTCCCCTTGACATCTCTTGTGAAGGGAAAGGCCCTTGCATTGGATAGTTGTGACTGAGAAAGGAGTTTCCTCTCGACGACATCTCTTTCAAAGAGTACAATCCGTGTGCGTTGTTCCATTGGCCTTGGAAGGGGTTTCCCTCTTCCTTCACTCCAAATCAAGGGAAAGGATTTATCTCGAACCCACCTAATAACGTGAAAGAGTTAGAAGAAGATGACATATCGACATACTAGAATCCGTTGCCCATAGGACCGCCCCATCCCAAGAAGGGATTAGGACCAAAAGACATAAAATATTTGTTCTCGAGCAAGGGTAATGACAGAGGGATGTTCCCTCCACCCCAAGGAACATCTTGGAAGGGAACAAAAGAACTCTTGGAACCAACATCAATACTTTGGGGAATCAACTCATAATATATTTTGCATGTCGATCAATGACATTCCAAATGAGAAAGTGTTAGATACAAAAGGAGATGATAAGGATGCACTCAAGGGCTAAGCGGACCTGACTATTAGTTGCGAAGAGCTACCAATCGACACGATTATAGTGGATTGAACCACACTAATCATTTGGTTAGAAATGAAAGGAAGTAGGATTCCTCCTCCCACAATTGTGGAAGTGGGGTTTACAGGGAGCCCCGACCCAGAAACTTTTGAAGTGTCATCTATGATGGTCGACTGAAGAGGGCAACTATCAATGTAATCCTACGAGGAAGCCAGAATATGAAAAACGACTAGATCATCCGATCTAGTCAACAAAGAGTTAAGAGGACAAATGAAACCCTCATCTTCGAGATTCATTAAGGAAATTTTGAGATCTAGAAAAAGCCTCCTAAAAGATATAATAAAATATTATGAATTTATTATTTTGTGGGGGAAGTGTATTTACAACATACATTTTACACCACAATTCATGTAACCATATCTAAGTTAAATTAAAAAATTGTCTAGAACTAAAATTAATAAAAAAATTATATTAATATGACTTAAAAAAAGAACGTGACTATAAATAAAAGTGAACTTAAAAAAATACATTTTCTTTAAATAACTAATGCATATATTCTTTGTCCTTGAATAATTTAAAATAAAATATAAATATAAATTCATAAATTATTAATACATAATTAACATATTACATAAAAATTATATATATAATAAAAAATTTAAAAATATATAATAATAACATATTTATATTTAAAATTAAAAAAAATATAATTATAACACATATAATATACCATGCATATCTCATATGATATAATATATCATATCTCATATGATATAATATATCATATCTCATATGATATAATATATCATAAATTCCAAGTTCTAACCATATGATATATTATATACTTATGATATATTATATCATACAACCCTAATATTATCCCAAAGTATATATTATATCATACAACTCTAATATAATCCCCAACGTACTTTTAAAGTAAACTAAGTCAACACACTTCAAGTAAAGTAATTTTTTAATATTTTTTTACTTTCAAATATAAAGTGTTTAACCTATAAATGAACATAGGTGCTTTATGGGTATTTTATTCAAAAGTAGAGTACTTTAATATATTTATATCATATTTAAAATTAATTTGTGAATATTTTTTATATTATGAGTATTTTTCCTTAAAGAACTATTATAGTTAATTATGGTTTCTATTCATCATTTAAAATACTTTTCTTAAAGAACTACTATAGTTAATTATGGTTTTCATCCACCATTTAGAATGTGACAACTTACTATTTTTAACTCAAATAATTTCATGTCATTTCCAAGGGGTGATGTCATCTTATGAATTGTGATTGACTTTTATAAAGTGGATTTTTGTGGTACATTTTTTGTTTTGAGGTCCTTTTTTACCTCAAAATTCCCTTAGTGCAATATTCGGTGCATAAGCATTTGTCTCTGTAAGCTCTATCTATATGATGTCAACGGGACCAGATGGTACAAAAGTGTCAGTTCGATCGAGTCGATGCCTCAAAGAAGGCGACAAACAATTCAATTCGACAGGTCAACGACCCTTAATTCTCTTAGATCGATAAGGCGATTGATCAACTACTTTAAATAAGAGACTCAAGGTGACCATCAATACACTTACTAAGTCTCTACTTACGTAGATCACACCACTAGAAAATTCCCTATGGAAATGACAAACATAAATAATTTTACCAATACTCTGTGAATAAGAAAATTTATTGCACCTACCACAATGAAATGAAAAGTGAATATTGCAAATAGAGTGTAAAGATTTTGGAGGAAGACATAGATTTTGCATATCACAAATGCAAAGTGAATACTACAAGTTATGTGTAGATTTATTAGGAGATTATGGATTAATGTTATTGATGATGATAATGATCATTAGCCTCTACCTAAACCAAATTTGGTCTATTGGATATTAATAAAGGTGACCAATTACTTGTTTTTCTTTAGAATTGTATTTGTGTGTTTGAAAATCTTTAAGAAAAATGCTCATAAATCACCATTTTTTTTAACAAATATTTTGAAATTCTGATATAATGTGGGTGTATGTCTTACCATGCTATGCCTTGAAATTCATGTAGTAAATAAAATTCCCTACATAATATTCATATAATATAGTTGGTATTATGAAATTTCTTCCCATGCTATCAATATAGTTGATATCATGGAGTTTATTTTAATGAAGATTATGGAATTTTAATATAATACAATAATGAATAATATAGTTTAGATGGATTTCATTTTAATGAATAATAATATATACATGTGATTATAATTAAGAATATGTGTTTTTTCTTAAGAGGTTACAAGTTCAAATCGAGAAAGGGGTAGGATATGTATACTTATGTAGATACAGATGTTAGCAGTCAAATGACTGCCCCCAAGGAGTCTCATACAATGTAATTGAGATTATGGAATTTCCTCTTTAAATTTATAATAATGAATAAAATAGATACTATAATTGAAATTATACCAATATAAATCCATCCAAACCCTAGATCTATCAAGTGTCAAAAAGATCCAATTCTTAGAAGTAAATTTTTTTCTCTAATTCTACAAAGTTTACAACTTAAAAAATTAAATCACTCTCAACCTTAATAAATCCATGATTTACATAAATTTAGTATAATTACTCCGCATAAGCCCTTCTCCTTCTTTACATAATAATAGTGTGCGAGAAAGTTTTGAACCTCGATGCAAATATAATAATTATAATAATTCTGATTTTTGTATCCATAAAATTTCCCACATTTAAAGAAGGATGCAATCCTTAACACATTCCAAATATTCAACATCTCAATTGTGGGTGCGAGGATACTATAGGGAATCCCTACTATATTCATTGGATTCAGAAAGGTGATTTGTCTCAGGTTAATAGACAATTTGGTTTAGTGACCTTTTATATGGGATATTATCATGATGCACTTTTGTTTGTGTGATGGAATTCCTACCCACCCCCGAAAAGACAGATCCGAAGGTACGGGAGAGAGGGAGTTGTTTTTGTGTGAAGAATAATCATGCGCCGAAAGCCCCAGAGAAGGTTATGTGCCATGCCATGCCAGTAGTAGTCGGCTTTCTGAGAGAGAGTTGTTAGAGAAGATACGGGTGGAAGGCTTACCGAGTCTTCAGAAGGTGGAGACAGTTTACGAAGGATGCCATGCCTAAACCCAAGACGAAAAGAGAAGCAAACGGCAGACAGGACAGGGGAAAGGAGAGGAAAGTAGAATTGAAAAAGTTGACCTCCTGTAATGAGTAGAGGAGAAGCCGTCTATACCAATGTACCAACGGGGGGAGGATAGTGTATCAGCGGATAACAGATGACGTTGACAACTCTGCGAATCGAAATGAGAAGTATCGAAAGGTGGATCCTAAGTCCGAGGATACTATAGGTACCTCCTCGTAACCAAATGAGAACAAACCCCAATCAGTCAACCTGGTATACCCTCTATGGTCATGAGTTGTGCTCTCCTGGGGCCATTACCACCTAACAACCCCGTTGCTTGATCCGACGGTTTGTTCACAGATGTGCCTCCATACATTTCATCTTTGAATATCGCAACTTGTTTCTCTGACATGATTAATGTCCGCGAGCAATAAGCAAGGCAACACTCAATGCTGCAACCAGTGTGGTATATATACCATCGCATCACCTTGATATCTACGCCCAGATATATATAACAGTGTATATACCACCGACCATAACATACTGTATATTGCTGTCCATCAATGTCCCCGTCCCCGCACAAGACTTTTCTCGCCCGCAGCAGATTATACGCTGTATACAAATTGCCAGTACTATTGTAAAGTCGTGCGTGGGTTGACCCTTGATTATGGCTACCAAGTAAAATCCTCGAGTTGGGATAGATTACCGTATATTTCATCTTGAATAACGCGGCTTGTTTCCCTTACACGATGAATATCCGCACATAAGACTTTTCTTCTCTGGAGCAGATCCTATGCTGAAGTGGTGCGTAGGTTGACCCTTGATTAGGGTTTTCAAAAGTTCTAGGTTGAAGACT
>ML780985.1:54529-82289 GCA_009831015.1 Picea engelmannii | reverse complement strand
TCTAGAGTGACTAATCTGACATGAATGGTTTTGGAATTCGTGAGATTGAAGCCTAAGAAGGTTGTGGCCTACCAAAAATAAAAGTCAGCTTAATGTTCTGCAGTGACTAATCTGACATGAATGGTTTTGGAATTCGTGAGATTGAAGCCTAAGAAGGTTGTGGCCTACCAAAAATAAAAGTCAGCTGAATGTTCTGCAGTGACTAATCTGACATGAATGGTTTTTGAATTCTGAAGCCTAAGACTAAGTAGGTTATATTTGCGGATGAAAAGTAAAAGGCAGCTGAATGTTCTGCAGTGACTAATCTGATATGAATGGTTTTGGAATTCGCGAGATTGAAGGCTAGGTGCTAGGAACAATGCAATGGAGTAGGCTATTTCTGGAGTAATTTTTAGGTTATTTCTGGAGTAATCTTTTTTTCGAATTATTTATTTCAGAACTTCATTTTAAGGGTTTTGTTTCATTTTAAATCAACTCAGATGCTCTTATCACAGTTGGATTAGCAAGAAATTTAAAAGTAGATTGTGGAAAACTTGTCTAAAAAGTAATTCTTGAGAGAAGATTGCTTCAGAATTATCCCAATACATTCAGAGGCAGATTCCTTAAAAAGAACTATCCAATATTTTAATTTCTATTAATCACTTAAGTGGCAATCAGTTAGCTATCAAAGTAATTTTTAAATATGATTAGATAAATGTAAAAAAGTAAACACATAAACGGATATCTTTATAATAGCTAGGAAGTTAATGATTGAAATCACAGCCATTTATTTTGTATGACTACTAAGAATATTCCAACCATATTTAATCATGTCCATAAAAAACTTATTAAACTAAACCTCTATTAAATCTGTCCATTATCAATAAATGTACGTCTTTCGATATAATTATAATTATTGATGAAATTATGTTTAAATTATATTTTTAAATATATAAATAAATTCAACTACCCTATTAAATAATTTTAATTTTTTTAATTTATATGGATTTAACAACTAAAATCTAACAATTTCAACAATATGTATCTAAATTTCTTGTAAAAAAAACTTAAAAAAAACTTAAAAAAATATATACCAAAAATAATGAAAACAAAATGCATCAATCCATAAGGAAAAAACTAAATCCATATTTATCAAAACCCTCACTATGAGAGTTCATACGTCGCAAACAGTATAGAGTAAAAAACTAAATCCATATTTATCTCAACCCTGACTATGAGAGTTCATACATCGCAAACAGTATAGAGTAACGAGTATTGAAAATTATGGTAATGACTACGGTGGATATCAGCTATCTTTGGCTGAGGCAGGGGCTACGTACCAATTAGAAGCATGATTTCGTTTGCTCGGCAAGGTAACATCACAGTAAACCCCAAAACTCTGACAGGTACTCAGCCCAAAAAACTACTAACAATTCTGCAGCGATCACAGCGTACAATGGATTTTCTAGTAGAAAGTTCCATAATTTTACACTTTACTAGTCAAAATTATTAAACATCTTGACATTATAGAAGGAAAAATTCTCTTAGTTAAAAATCCCACCATCTGTAGTGACGCATATTGTCCAAGTGCCCAACATTTTTCTGCTTTTACCCTAAAATACCAGTTTAAGAGCTGGGCAATGCGCAATATGTATATTTTTGTCTTTGTTTTGTTTTGTCAGTACAGAAGACTAAGTGTTCTACTGTCCGGGGATCTTCTATGGAAAATATGGTGACAAAAGAAAACAATTACTATTTATAAATAGACCAACATAGATTCTTCTATGCAAATATGTGCAGATGAAAACTATTACTCTTTATAAATAGACCGACATAGATTCTTCCATGCAAATATGCACAGATGAAAAGTATTAGTCTTTATAAATAGACTAACATGATTCGTTAAGAAAAAATCGAAGAAAAATTTAACGACAGAGACCACTATTAAATGAAACCGCTACTAGTATAATTAAGCTGCTTGAAATTTTGAAAATTCGCATTGATCTTCTGTACTATGTTTGATATATCCTTGCCTTGGACCAGGAATAATGAATCAAATTTGACAAATCTAATCTTTAATTTGAAGATATAACTTTATTTATTTATTTATACAGCATTAACCTTAGATTGACCTTTAACTTAAAATGAAATTAAAAAGATAGTGTATTCTTGTAAATTGATTGATTTTACTAGCATAGCCACATAAATGTGTCTAATGAACGCCCATAGGTGTATTTAATTTACAAATCCTATTTAGGGTTTAAGTCAGAATTAGAGTTCAGCCTTAACCACCATTATTTAGATATGTAATTATTTGTGTCACTGCTAGTTAGATATGCAATTATAGAATTATAGTGTTACAACAAATTAGATTGTATTATTTGAGCTAAAAAAAATGCAATTATTTATGGCAGTGCTAGTTAGATATGCAATTACAATGAGATATGATCGCTTGGAGAATGTGATGGGTTTAAATTAAATGGTTGTTTTATATTAAATAACTAAACGTGGTATTAGGCCATTCACACTCCAATCCATTGTTAATTATTCAAAATTAGAAATAAAATTTTGTAAAGATATCTTGTTAATCATCTAAACCTATCAATCATATGGCATTACACTAATTTCTTAATATGATTAGGTAAATGTGAAAAAGTAAACATGTTAACACATGCATTCATAAATGCAAGGAAGTTATGAACAATGAATCTCATTCATTGATTTGGGAGGACCAGTAAGAATATGTTAGCATCTTCAATTGCTAGGTGCACGATTATGTTTTTAGATTAAAAGATCATTAATTGTGACCATTCCCAATAGGTATACGCCTTTCCATGTAATTATTATAAATATATTATTTATATTAAAATAGTGGATTTTTTTAGGTGGTAAAATCTATTATAATTTATTTGTCAATTGAATTGAATTGACAATAAAGGCATTTATGATTCAATATCACCATTATTTAAAGAAAATCATGCTTCCTTATACCTTTAGATCTTGGGCCATTAACCTATTTCCTTACATCCAAGAAAAATGACTCTAAGTTAATCATAAACAATTTTAGATCTTATTCGAGGACTAAAAAGGATTTCAGCTTGAATAATATATTCAAATAAGGAAATATCCCTTATGATGAGTACTTCAAATAAAATCATATACTTTTTAATATTGTTTAACTTTAATTTAATACATGAAACCAAATATTACTCTTATTATAATTTAACTTTTTTACCGTAAGAAAATCATTAATTTTTCAATTGTAAACTTTATTTTGTTTTATTTAATAAATAAATATATTATATAAATTATGTTTATTTATTAAATAAACATAATTTATATAATGTTGTTGGCGAGGTTGAGTCTATTCAACCAGTCGAGCTACATGAGATGACTGTGTGCAGAAGAAATCTTCGTGCTTTGATGTAATTTTGTCAACCTGTTTCTATTGGATAGAAGGTGTTTGGGCAGAGGCTAAAGTGGTTGTAGTGTCCTTATGTTCATCTTTTGAACAGTTTGTGAAGAAGTTGAATTTTGTAGTATGAGATACTACCTTGCGACATTGTTTAGATGGGAAAATAGTTGGAACCTCTGGTATCCTGTAGAGATGACCCCCTAGAGTAACAATGACACTACGAAGTTGAGACTCATAGATGAATGGCACTTCAATATATACAGTTGGACCAAGAGAACATCACATAATACCTCATCCCTGAAGGGTTGGATGTCGTATGACAATCGACACTGCTGGCTGACACGAATATCTTGTCCCTGGCGAAGCCACCCGATGTTGTATGGTTGTGGGTGTGGTGTTGTTGACAATCCCAATTGTTTGACGACCTCTGTTGAGATGAGATTCTTCTGGGTTTCCCTATTAACAATAAAATGCAGTGGGGTCCCCTTCACCCACATCTGTGAATGAAAAATGTGCTCCCCTTCTTCAAGATTTGTTCGTTCTTCTGGTTGAATTGTTGTGGTTGCGACAATAACACTGGGGTCTATGTCAATGATCTCTCTTATACCAGTATTTTCTAAATCAGGGTTCGACTCCTTGTCTTTGATCTCGACCACCAATGACTATTTTGAGTGGCATTCATCGGTGTTGTGACAGAGTCTTTTGTGAAAATCGCACCATTTTCCAGTGTCCTTATTCATCTTTCCGATACTGATCCGAAAAGATCTTTTAATGACTGTGGTTAAGTTTTTTATTGCATGTGTTAATTAACCATTTGAGAAGCTTAATGAAAGAATGAGGAAATAAGAGGAATTATGACAACCATATACATATATGCAGATCTGAAATGAAGTAATAAACAACAAACCATAACAAGAGAATTGATACCGGAGTTCGGCAAAACGTTTCCTACGTCTCTGGGCCTTTGTCTATGTGGGGGAGGATTCTTTATTTCTGTTCAAAGCTCAAAAAATACATTGCAGCAGTGCCAATTGGCTACAAGACTAATCTGGTCATGTTCTTCCAGATCTCTCGAACCCATCAAAAGAAACGGCACGCAAAACGGATGACCAGAGCTCCCAAAAAGGGCCCACAAGCGTCTACTCCTCAACAGTTTCCCTGCATAAAAATGGCTTTGGCTTGGCTTCCCTTCAGCATAACTCTGCTCTGACTGTCCTCCATGGCCTCAAACGGGATGGTTTTTATAGATCTAAAGTTGGTTATCCATCCCCACCTCCCAAAATCTGGCCTCCAAAATTGCCCAATATCTCCCAAAAATGGGCCAAATCCTCCATTAACAAACTTAAAAATCAATTAAAATCCAAAAACATTATAAATAAAAAACCCACTTTGTATAAAAATATGGGCATAGCCCCTTTTTCTCCACGCCCCTGGTCACTTAGGCACCTCCATGTGGCCAGGCACTGTCCCCGTGGTGCGTTAGCCCCCCTGTGTCCGAGCTGGCTCCTGGTCTTCGGCGCGTGCGTAGAACCGAGGGCTACTAACCTTAGCCACTTCCTCGATTTTATTGGGATCGACTTGGTTGTATGGGGTTGCCCGAGAACCAAGGGCCAGGCCCTATTCGCATACATCCCATGGTCGTGGTCATATGTGGTAAAGGTATATTAAACCGTGGGTTGGGGCTAAGCCCCAGCCCTTTCCACCTCCAACTGAACTTTGGATTAAACTTAAATAATTTATTTTCCATATGACTATTAAGTACCACCAGTGGAGCGGGCGGTTAGCCCGGTCCTGCTAATCCGTAGCTTGGAAGAGGTTGGGGGTTCGACTCCGGTGGAGACCACATATTTTGCATAACCCAACGAGCCAACCAATGGGTGCCATGTGGCAGCCCATGATTGGGCCACATGGGACCTCAACAACTAATCAGACACTGCCACTTTTCAAACACTGATTCATCCACCTATCTGCTGAGTTGTCAGCTCTGTACTGCCATGTCACTGCCCTGTCAGCATGCCACTGTGTCTGCCATGTCAACCTGTGCCACGTGTCACCCTTACAATGGTGACATGTGTCACCCTCTGACTGGTCCAATCCCTTCAGTATGCCACATCACCTTCCACGTCAGTTGTATGGTTGTACGGCCTGTACAGTCAGCTTTCCACATGGTACTGTACGGACTATACAGTCACCCATTTTTTTTTGCCTATTTGGGTTTTCGAATAGAATGCGATATATTTCGTATACGAAGCCCGTTTGAAGAAGTAAATATATGGCCAAAATCAGGAAGACGAGACGGGCGCAATGGCGTTGGGTTCGTCGGATTCTAAGCACTTTCATTTTTGAGCCTTTTTGAGCCCTGTTAGACTCCTGGATCCAATTTTGGATCACACCTCCCCACTAAAAGACCTTTTGGTCCCCAAAAGGTTACTGACCAGTCAAAAAGATTGGGATAGGCCACCCAGCTTGTCCTCTGTCTCTAAAATCTATCTTGTGCACCTGTCTCATCAAGATCAACTGTAACACAATCATGACAACTGACAGTATATTGTTAGCCATTTGAACCCTGTTACATTTTACTGAAGCTACTATCATCCATGTAGACAACATTACTAATAATAGTATCAAAAATACGACTACAAATGAGCTAATATACTTGTAATATTTGCACGACATGAGCTTATCTTGAAGCAACTTATGATTGATTTTCCATTCAACAACCATTTCTTGTTCTTGCTTAAGATCGATTACTTCATTTGAAACAATTATTGGTTTCTTGCTTGCTTGCACTGCCTTCTTTAATTGTTCCATTGTTTGAAGTGTTTTATTTGCCTTAACATGATGAGCATGAACCAGATAATCTTGACCTACTTTGGTTAATTGATATTGATTCTTTGTACTGTAGAAGATTGCCTTACGATCATATAAATATGGACTACCTAAGACCATTCCACAATCTCTTAATGGCACTACATCACATGTTACTTTGTCCACATACTTAGATGAAATTGCAAATTTGATTATGCACTGCTTTGTTATGTGCATTTGATGATGATTGCTTATCCATTTAAGTGTGTAAGGCTTATGATGTAGTTGTGTTTTTAACCCCAATTGCTTAACCAATTCTTCTGAGATTAGATTAGATTGAGATCCACTGTCGATTAATGTGTCTATCATAGTGTGTTGCATGATTACCCTTATATGAAACAAATTGCTTCTATAATCAATGCCTTCACCAATTTTACCTATCATACCAACCAATGAGATCTTTGATTCATCACCTGAATCCGATCCCAAGTCTGTGGGTCTTGTTGTTGCTACCACTGTTTGCATTCCCTTCTTTTCTTTTAACCACTTTGGCCTCTTCTTGGGATGTAACTGCTAACATCTGTCCTCATCATGTCCCTCTTTCTTGCAATGCTTGCAAGAGGGCTTTCCTTCCTTCCTCGTCACTGCATTTGAATTCTTTCCATGCCTTTTCCTCTTGTCCTCTTTCCTTGAAGACGATGATTCCCCTGACACACCTGCTTTTCCTGTTTCAGTATACGTAGCTTGAATAGAAACCTCATCAAGGTTAGTGGGTCCAAACATAAAAACGATATTTCTAATATGCACAGGTAAACCTCATATATACTTCATAAGAGTTTCTTGTGTTTGTAAAGGGATATCTAACATCAAAGCCATTTTTCAAAATCCATCGGTTTATTCTTGCACTGTTTGTCCTTTTCTTAGTTTTAAAGATTGCCATTCAATTAATGCTTTTTCTTTATAACCCAAAGGATAGAATTGATTCCTAAGTGCATAAATGAAGCTCTTCCATGATGGAAATACATTACCCACTTGTTGCGTTCCCTTTTGCAACTTGCTTTGCCACCAGATGAGAGATGTACCTGCAAGTCTCAAAGATGCCAACTTGATTTGTGTGGCCTCATCTTTGATCTGTTGCACATTGCAGTAAACCTCTATCTGATGAATCCAATTGTCAAGTTTCTCTACATTTACTTCACCATCATGTATGGGCAACTCAAATTTAACATCAATTTTCAACAATGGCATTTCATTTTTATGCTTATAAACATTTTTCTTCCCATTAGATTTAGAACTTGAACTTGAAGACGAAGGAGAAGAAGGAGGTGATGATGGAGGTGAAGGAGGAATCTGAGGATGATCCTCTTCCTCTTCACTTTTTCCCTTTGAATATTCACCCAAAACTGGTCTCTTTCGTTCCAAGTAATCCTTGTACAAAACTTTCACCATCTCCGACATAGCAAGGAAATTTTTCTGGAACTCTTTCTCATCCTGAGAAATCCCTTCTTCCGATGCCATCTTCTCACTATGAGAAGCTCTCTTTCTCAACCCAATTAATGGATTCTCTACAACAAGCTCGCCTTCACCACGCTGTATCTTTTCCCTGGTTAACATGCAAAACTCAAATCCAAACGTCAACTAGCTCTGATACCACTTGATCCGTAAAGATCTTTTAATGACTGTGGTTGAGTTTTTAATTGCATGTGTTAATCAACCATTTGAGAAGCTTAATGAAATAATGAGGAAATAAGAGGAATTATGACATCCATATACATATATGAAGATCTGAAATGAAGTAATAAACATCAAACCATAACAAGAGAATTGATAACGGAGTTCGGCACAACGTTGCCTTACGTCTCCGGGCCTTTGTCTCTGTGGGGGAGGCTTCTTTATTTCTGTTCAAAGCTCAAAAAATACATTGCAGCAGTGCCAATTGGCTACAAGACTGATATGGTCATGTTCTTCCAGATTTCTAGAACCCAACAAAAGAAACGACACGCAAAACGGATGACCGGAGCTCCCATAAATGGCCCGCAAGCATCTTCTCCTCAACAGTTTCCTTGTATAAAAATGGCTTTGGCTTGGCTTCCCTTCGGCATAAATCTTCTCTGACTGTCCTCCATGGCCTCAAATAGGCCTAGTTTTTATAGATCTGAAGTTGTTTATCCATCCCCAACTTCCTCCCAAAATCTGGCCTCCCAAAATGCCCAATATCTCCCAAAAATGGGCCAAATCCTCCATTAACAGGCTTAAAAATCAATTAAAATCCAAAAACATTATAAATAAAAAATGCACTTTGTATAAAAATATGGGCACAACCCCTTCTTTTCTACACCTTTGGTCACTTAGGTGCCTCCATGTGGCCAGGCGTTGTCCCCATGGTGTGCTAGCCCCCCTGTGTCTAAGTTGGCTCCTGGTCTTTGGCGCGTGGATAGAACCGAGGGCTAACAACCTTAGCCACTTCCCCGATTTTATTGGGATTGACCTGGTTGTATGGGGTCGCCCGAGAACCAAGGGCCAGGCCCTATCCACATACATCCCGTGGTCGTGGTCATATGTGGTAAAGGTATATTAAACCATGGGCTGGGGCTAAGCCCCAACCCTTTCCGCCTCCAACCAAACTTTGGATTAAACTTAAATAATTTATTTTCCATATGACTATTAAGTACCACCAGTGGAGCGGGTGGTTAGCCCGGTCCTGCCAGTTTGTAGCTTGGAAGAGGTCGGGGGTTTGACTCCGGTGGAGACCCCATATTTTGCATAACCCAACAAGCCAACCAATAGGTGCCATGTGGCAGCCCATGACTGGGCCATGTGGGACCTCAACAACCAATCAGACACTACCACTTGTCAAACACTGATTCATCCACCTGTCTGCCGAGTTGTCAGCTCTGTACTACCACATCACTGCCCTGTCATCATGCCACTGTGTCTGCCACGTCAGCCTATGTCACGTGTCACCCTTAAAGTAGTGACACGTGTCACCCTCTGACTGGTCCAATCCCTGTCGTACGCCACATCACCTGCCATGTGTCTTCTCCAGGAGCTGCCACATTAGTTGTACGGTTGTACGGCCTATACATTCAGCTTTCCACGTGGCACTATACAGACTGTACAGTCACCCATTTTTTTTTGCCTGTTTGGGTTTTTGAACATAATGCGATATCTTTCGCATACGAAGCCCGTTTGATGAAGTAAATATATGGACAAAATCATAAAGACGAGATGGACACAATGGCATTGGTTTCATCGGGTTCCGAGCACTTTCATTTTTGAGCCTTTTTTAGCCCTGTCAAACTTCTAGATCCGATTCTGGATCAAATACCCTTCTTTTCATGTGGTTTGGACTTGTTTTCTAAAGGCTGGTTGTTAGGGCCATATTTACCATAATTTGGTTGTTGCAAATTTATAGACACGAACTCTCGTTTGTTTTGGTGCTTAAATTTTTGCTCGATTTTAACAACATATCGATAAGAAACACCCAGTGATGAGATGTCCAAAAAATTCATTTCAGTTTGGATGTTTCTCTATAGAGCCCCACAGTATTTTAGAACCAAATGTCGCTCGAAGTCTTTGATACCCAACTTGGTGCGCAAGGTATGGAAGGTATTAGTGAACTCCGACACTGCTTGACCCCTATTTTGATGCAACATGGGCCATCTCATGTACTGATGTTCCTAGTTTCCAACAGGGTAATATTGTTCCTTGACCGCATCCACAAAAAAAGATGTGTCAAATAAGAACTGGCGCCCTATATTTATAGTGGTTCTGCCAGATTTGTTGGGGCCGACTTCTCCTTCTGGATATGTGTCTGTTCAGTATATTATTATTATTTCTGGTCGACTTCTTCTCTTGGAGGCTAATAACCTAATATAAATTATCTTCTTGAGCCGACAAGACTTCTAGGGTTATTAGCCAACTCATTAGGGTTTTCTCTTGCTTTCCAGAGTCTTCTATTCTCATCAGGTTTACACATGGAGGTAAATACCACCCGCAACTACCATAATATTAACACTCCCTCCTATCTAAGGAGGTATTATAGGTAATGGTCTTGAGCACAAAAACATACCATTTACCTGGTAGCATCAATATAGTCGTCTAGACTATCTCATGACTAGATCATGAGCATCACCATCACCATCAGATGAATCATCTCTCGAAACCATACTTCATCTGAGTAATTAGACATGATGCTGGATAAGTCACTCACACCATAGAGTGATACAAGAGCCATTCTTATAATCTATAAGAGTAAATGCTCTGAATCGTTTTCTTTGTTCATCATTCATCTGGATGATGATGATCTCCAATAAACTACTGATAGTCTTCAAGCCAATTAAAATAAAAGTAGAACACAACTGTGTCTATCCATAGTAGTACATAACTACAATCCAGTGGTACACTACCACACCAAGTAACACACAAGTACTTGATCAACAACGTATAGTCACGAACAGTGGAACATATCCACCATAGTAATCTACTGTCATACAGTCTTCATAGAAAACATATGATAACAACTTGCATAGAAACAATGTTATGATATAAACTGAATCATCTGGGCCAATCTTTCACTCACATCTGTGAGCTCTGAAAGAATATCTGCCTCAGAGTAGAATAATGAGATATCTAGACTATTCTTCTCAAGCAAGGAATAATAATTATCATGTCTTCTGAACCTGGATCATTCCCCACCCTGGGACATTTTTCCTACACTAATCAAAGTGCACCCTGGAAAGAATGTACAACCCTAAGGAATGTTGAGCCTGGACCATTCCCCACCCTGGGCCATTCCTCCTACACTAATCAAAGTGCACCCTAGAGAAAATGTATAAACCCTAAGGAATGTTTGTCCCTGATTGTTGAGCCTGGACCATTCCCCACCTTGGGCCATTCCTCCTACACTAATCAAAGTGCACCCTGGAGAGAATGTATAAACCCTAAGGAATGACTGTCTGGACCATTTTCTCTGTTAACCATAAGAGAAAAATACTGTCATGCATCAACCTCCAAAACGGACCATTCCTCATGTTAACCACAATGAAAAATCATTGTCCGGCGAGGTGGGCCAGTCTTCTTGAGTAAGCCTCAAGAAGAGAGACTTCCCTAGACCACTCCCCAAGTTAACCACAATGGGAAGTCATTGTCTATGATACATCAACAATCAGACTACTTCCCATGTTAACCACAATGGGAAGTGATTGTCTGTTAGAAATCTTAATCCACTTTCCAAACAAGAAATCATCTGTCCAAGATGGACTATTTTTCAAATTTAAAGATGAATGTATTCAATACTGTTTTCAATGATCCATCCTAACTTGGAGAGTTATTTATTCCTTTTTCAATAAGAAGGAAGTTGTTTCCACGAGCTCTAGCTTGAGTATGCAAACTCTTTCATCTTGGATAGAAGTTTTTACCAAAAATGTCTGCTTATCTGCTCATTTGTGGAGATATGTATTGGAGAATCATTTTCTCCTTTCTGGATTTCATCGTGGATAATGTAATGCTTGATTTCAAATTTAATTTAGTATTGGAACACTTTGAAGGCTTCATGTAGATTTGAACAATAGAGTATATCATAGTTGGAGAACTGGAACATATCTATGTGGCACTTCTTCTGTCATCATGAGATCTGATCTACTGAGTAATTGTCTTGATGTGATAGGGAATCTTCACCACGCTTCTGCTGTGCACTGGAGGTTCTCCACAAAGTTATCTTCTTTTATCTGCATATAAGAGTCTCCTTTTGGTATGCCTCAAAGTCTTGAGATTGCTCTTCATATGCTCTTTATTCAATTTCTTTGGAGAACATTCTTTGCATTCATCTGATGTAGAATTCCGACTCATGGATGTTGTGGATGATATAGTGACTTGTGTAGAGATAAGTCTGGTTTACTGGAACAAGTAATCATCATAGTCTTCTCCCTCCATCTGGGAGAACCTCTAGTTTTGGATCTAGAAATTCTTTGATTTATAAGTCTTTCATACATTGTTCTTCATCATGACTTTCAGTTCCTCTGCTTGATTGTTTTATTGAGCTCATATCAGGCTGGTATTTTTTTGATTCTTAATATTATGACTAGTTGTTCTGGCTTTTCTTTCTTTCTTGGAATCTTCATGTTCTTCTCTAACTCTTGGGTCCATGGAGTTTCTTATAGATTCCATGCCCTAGAGATTCTATTTCTTCCTTTCATCATAGGATCATGGATCTGGATGGGCAACCAGGAATACTTTAAGGCTTCTCTTTGAAGAAGTCTTCATCTACGATTGAACTGAACATGTACGGTCTTTTATGACTGCTACCATGGATATATATATTTCATCATCTTCAATGAGTCATAGGATTAGCTCCCTCCTAATCCTTGCTTCATGTATAAGTTCATATAATCATCTCCTTTCATCTAACAAAGTCCATGCTTCCATCTGCATCCTTATTGTCTTCTGCAATGTATAATTGGCTCTCTTGTCTAATAGAGTCCACGCTTCCGTCTTGTTGTTTTCTACAAAATGTCATAAGTATTTTTCCAATTTCCTCTCGATTGTTGACTTCTTTCTGTATTTTCTTCTTCTAAGTCTCTTCATGATTGATTCGACTTATCTTGTAATAGCTTCAACATGATTTGTATTTCATTCTTTTATGTGTATTATCTAATGATATCTATTTTCATCTTGTTTGTTCTTCCATAGGTATGGTTCTTCTTGGAACATATTATCTTTCAAGAGGTAGATATACAAGATATGTATAGAGACGATGCAAAGAAGATATGTACAAGAAATAAGAAGAGTGTTGTTACCTTTTAGAAGAAGAAGTTTCTTCCATCTTGCTTAGTCTTCTTTGTAGGTTCCTTTTCTTCGGAAATCGATGCTTCGTGTTTCTCCTTCCTTTTCTTTAGCTCAGGACAATGATTCTTGTAGTGACCATACTTTCGACAGTGGAAGCATTGCACTTCTGAAATGTCTTTTTTTTTTATTTGGCTTCCTCCTTGAACTAAACTTCCTTTTGTTCTTGAAGTTCTTGAATCTTGTTGTGAAAGCTTGATCGTCGTACTTCTTTTGGGATTTATCTTTTGCATTGATCCTTGATTCTTCTTGGGCGCAGCAAGTCCAAAGTTCTTCAAGTGTCGGATACTCCTTCCTTGTGTTCATGCTTGCGAAAAATGCATCCCATGTCTTGGGAAGACCATTGAGTACTATGTTCACCAATTCCTTTTCTGAAGTGATCTCTTCAATAGCTTGTAGTTTATCTCTTAACTGGGAGATCCTTACAAAGTATGATGTTATGCTGTCGTCATCATTCATCGTCATGTTACAGATCTCATTGTTCAGACTCATAACTTGTCCAATGTTTCTGACTAAGAAGAGATTTGTTAGGGCATCATACATATTCTTCGATGAGTCAAGATGGGAGATGTAGGGTATCAAGTGGTATTTTATAGAATCCACTATGATACTCATGGAATTCATGTCAACATATTTGAACTTCTCCATAGATGCAACATTCTATTGTTCCTTCTCTTTTCCTTCTTCAAACTCTAGCTTCACGATCTTTCCTTTCACAATATCCATCACTTTATTCTTGGCGCACAATAGCTCGTTGGAAAGGCCTATCCAAGGACTACACATGTTGTCATTAAATTCTAGCTAATTCCTACAATGTGACTATGGAGAGCCCTAAAAACGTTGTTTAGAGCCTCAAAATGACCCCCAAATTTCGGGAGCTGAAAACTAGAAAAACAACTGCCAAGGTGGAAAATTGTTTTTCGAGCCAATGGAATATGTGGGTGTCCACTGATATCCACCTAGATCAATCCTCCATCCTTAGGAAGGAATGGTATCCATTATGTTGAGTTCCCATGGGAGAGGGGGAAGCGTTTGATGAACTTGAACATTGGTGAGATGCTTGCCTTGTTGGAGAAGTTGTGTTTCTTATTTTGTTGAAGGATTTCATGAACCTATTGTTGGCAAGGTTGAGTTTGTTCAACCAGTTGAGCTACATGAGATGATTTTGTGTAGAAGGAATCTTCTCTCTTTGTTGCAATCTTTTTTACCTTCTTTTGTTTGATACACGGTGCTTGGGTTGAGGCTGAAGTGGTTGCAGTTTCCTTCTCTTCACCTTTTGAACAAATTTTGATAAAGATGAATTTTTGTAGTATGAGATACTACCTTGTGACACTTTTTAGGTGGGACAGTAGTTGGAACTACCTCTAGTATCTTGTAGAGATGACCCCCCAGAGTAACAATGACACTACAGGGTTGAGACTCATAGATATCATGGTGGTTCCACATATATGGATGGCCCAAGAGAACATCACATACATCCAACAGGGAAAAATCACATAATACCTCATCCTTGAAGGGCAGGATGTTGTATGAAAATCGACACTATTGACTGACACATAGATATCATCCCTGGCATAGCCACCTAATGTTGTATGGTTTTTGGCGTGGTGTTGTCGACAATCTGAATTATTTAATGACCTTTGCTGAGATAAGGTTCTTCTGGATTCCACTATCAACAAAAAAATGCAGTGGGGTCCCCTTCACCCACATATGTGTATGAAAAAGGTGCTCCCCCTCTTTAGGATCTATTGGTTCTTTTGTTAAATTACTGTAGTTGTGACAATAGCAATGGGGTCTGCATCAACGATCTGTATTCTATCATTATTTTTTGAATCAGATTATGAATCAGGGTTCTAATCCTTGTATTTGGTCTCTACCACCAATGACTATTTTGAGTGACATTCATTGGTGTTGTGCTAGGTTCTTTTATGAAAATCACACCATTTTCTAGTGTCTTTCTTCTTTCCATTACCATTCTTTTCCCATCGCTTGGATTGGTTTTTTGAAGGCTAGTTGTTAGGGCCATCTTTACCATACTTTGGTTGTTGCAGATTTAGAGACCTGAACTCCCGTTTGTTCTGGTGCTTAAATTTCTTCTCAATTTTAACAACATATCGATAAGAAACACCCAGTGATGAGATGTACATAAAATCCATTTTAGTTTGGATGTATCTATGTAGATCCCCACAGTATTTTAGAACCAAATGTCGTTCGCAGTATTTGATACCCATATTGGTGTGAAAGGTATGGAAGGTATTGGTGAAATCTGACACATCTTGGCCGCTCTCTTGACACAATGTGGTCCATCTCATGTACTTCTATTCATAGTTTCCAATAGTATAGTATTGTTCTTTGACCACATCCACAAAAAAATCCCAAGTGGGTTCAATCCCATATATTCCAGACTCCTCTATGGAACTTTTCTCCCAGTAAGTTTCCCACCAATGTTTGACATGGGGGAGAGACTTAAGGATCAGAAGGTGATCTTTTCCCTGTGACAAAAATTATGTACAAAGAAATAACCTTCTAGCATATTTAACATCTATTTGACCTTCAAATACGAGAATATAAAAATTAACATGTACCTTGAAAGAAGAGGTGCTTCCAAAGTGGTTTTTTGATGAATATGTGCCTGTTTCTATCAACAGTCGTTGAAGGATGTGGGAAACATTATTCATCATTTCGTCCCTTTGTTGCGTGAGATCTTGCTCAGGAAACAGATTGATAGAATCTTTTGCACTGTTGTTTTTCTTTTCTTCTGCCATGGAGGGTTTCTTGGGCATGCAAGAGTGATTATACTCAAGAGAGACAAGCTCGAGACCCAAATTGGTATACTTGGACCTCATCAGAGACATGCACTGAAAAATGATCATGAACAACCTTCTTTGATACCATTGATCCATATCTCGGGGGTTGATATCTGGATGGCTTGAATTCCGAGAGAGGAGGAGTTTAGACGTGTCAATATTGCATGAAAAGAAGCATGGAAAAAAAAATGTAAATGAAGTACTTCGGAGGTGAGGGTCAAAGAGTAGCCTCACCTCTAAAACTAATTACTAGTAAATCACTCATAGCTAATTAATCTCACAATGAACAATAAAAAATATCAGAGAAGCCAAAATGAGTAACTTTGGCATACGATCTTCGTTTGGGGTGCACAATATCTCGTTGTAAAGGTCTATATGAGGACTACACATGTTTCCGTGACACTCTAGCCAAGGAGTACAATGTGACCATGGCATGCCTTAAAAACGTTGTTTAGAGCCTCAAAACGGCTCTGGAAGTTTGGGACCCAAAAACTAGAAAAAAACTACCAAGGTGGAAAATTGTTTTTTGAGCTAATGGAATAGGTGGGTGGCCACCGATATCCACATGGATCAATTATCATCCATGGTCAATGTGGTATACTGTAGTTAAATATAATAAGTCCTTATCAACCATTTGTAACATGGTCAACCATAGTAACCAATGGTTAACCATAGTTACACACACTCAACCATAGTCAATTGTGGTCAAATATATAAAACAATGGTTAACCATAATCAACCATGATTAAAAAAAATGGCCTTTGGCAGGGGGGTTTCAATAATTAGGCAATATTTTTCCAGATAAATTCATATTGGCAGTTTTAAAATTATAAAAAATGAAAGAAATATATTTCCTAGAATATAGGGATTAAGGGGTATTTTTAATACTTTAAAAATATATTGATATTGGGAGGGTTTAGAATTAGGTACGGGTGGGGGTGATAATTGTAACTACCAGGCTGCACCACACTACTTCTAGAACTCCCTTCAAGAATGATCTGATACCAATTTTTAATGTACCGAATCACTAAGCTAATCAATGATACTTCCAGAACACCCTTCAAGATCACACTTCTTGAACTAATTTCAAATCCTAATAATTAAAATTAATAAAGAAGCATGAAATAAACACATGCATTCATCAAGATTCATGTTACACCATAACATAAATGAAACATATATAATGCAAAAAAATAACTAGTAAGAAGGCACATTTCAAATACATATATTAGATATGATAAATAATACACAACGGGAATAAATAGACAAGTAGAGAAAACACATTGCAAAGAGAGCATATATTTCTCAATACCAATCACCAACTAGTTGCAGACTGAGGACGTTCCACCCAACCTTAGACATTGTTTTTCCAAGTATCAACAATAGGTCACCTCTGAGCTAGGGCTATGAATTCACAAGGCCGGGTCACAGATCAATACTTAGCTTCCAAAACCAGTCAACAATCAAGCTCTCATAGTTTTCTCAAGCACACAAAAATTCATTTTACCAACTCTCTTCCCTTCATCCTGCACCACCCAAAGAAAATGAATCCTCTTCATTGCCATGCAGTGCCTCAGGTTGTCCACCTCCCTCCAGGGATCCAATGCTTCTAGTAAGGGAATATTTATGCTAGAAATCTAAGGATTATCAAATGTGGATGGTTCTTTCACCAAGAATGCCAAAGCATCCATGCACCCATGCATTAATTCATTAATAGAATATAAAAGTGATTCCTACAGCCACCCACCCATGGTTGATTACCTTCAACAATTGGTTTTCCCTTTACCCATGAAAAACCAAGCATGAGAAAGAAGAGTGAATGAGAGAGGAACCACTACAAAACTGAATTGAAAATGAAGAAGAAGAATCAAAAGAACCCCCAAATAGCCAAATCCAAGGTTTAAATAGAAAAATGTCTAAGGCACAACGTGCTCTCCCCAAGAGACTCATGCTCCCCCTCATTTCCCCCCCCAAAAAAACATGGGTAAACAACATAATTAATTAAATTTTTATCCCCCTTTATCCTCTTTCTCTCTCTCTCGTGGATTCATACCCCCATATAACTCTTCTCCTTGTCTTTCTCACAACCAACAATGTATTTTTGTTATTAACATGTTCAAGCATTAGATTTCATAAGCAATCTGTCTCCTTTGTAGTTTTTTCGGGCACTCTTAAATATCGTCAAATAAACAAAATACATTATTAAGATGGGGGATCAAAATCAAGATATTACATTTACCTCCCCCTTATTTTGGCACCGTCTTGAGTGCATATACAAAACATAAATCAAAATTTCATAATTCTTCAAAAATTCATGGGTACCTACCCGCATGGCATCCTCATGTTCCCAAGTAGAATCTTCAGAACCGTAACAGGTCCATTTTTTTTTACTAGTTCTATGACTCGATTCCCGAGAACCTCAATTTTTTTTTCCAATATGTGCACTGGATGGACATGAAAGTCTCCTTCTAGGTCCACCTAAATCAAATTCCAATCAATAGCATGGTTAGGATCATGCACATACTTTTTTAGCAAAGAGAGATGAAATACATTATGCACATTCATGGAAATAGGTAATGCAACCATGTATGCAACTAACCATATTTTTTCCAATATTTCAAATGGACCACATAATCTGGTCACTATATTTGTATAGTTTCCCAACTTTAATGAGCTCTTCTTGGCATTCACTTTCAAAAGAATATTCTCTCCCACTTTAAATTCTCTAGTTGTCATGTTATTATCTGCATAACTCTTCTATCTATCTTGTGTTGCCTTCAAATTTTGCTTAATTTTAACCATCTGGTCTTCCATATCTTTGAGCAATTCCAACCCAAGTATTACTATGTATGTTGGGTTGTCCCAACTCACCGGAGTATTGCATTTTCTACCATAAAAAGATTCAAATCAGGTCATTAGAAATGGATCTTGATACCCATTATTGTAAGAAAATTGAACCAAGTGCAAGTAATCTTCCCACTTAGATGGCTTATCCATCACATACATTCTTAACATGTATTCAATCACTTGGTTGACTCTCTTTGTCTACCTATATGACTATGGATAGTATGTCATGCTAAGTTCAAATTTGTACCAAATCATTTAAATAATCCACTCCAAAAATTAGAAGTTAAATTTGTATCCTTGTGTGAGACAATTGTATTAGGTATCCTATGCAACCTAGCAATCTCCTTCATGTAAATTTCTGCAATATTAGTTGTTGTATGAGTCATTTTTATAGCAAAAAAATGAGTAGTGTTTGTCAATTTATCAATCACTACCATTATTGAATCATTTTTCCTTGTTGTCTTGGGAAACTTTGTGATAAAATTAATGGTTACCACTTTCCATTGTTGCTCTGGAATTGACAATGATTCTAGCAAACCCGCTAGGTGTCTATTATCAACTTTCACTCTATGACATTCCATAATTTTGGCAATGTAATCAACAACATTATTCTCCATTCCTAGACAAAAGAATCGGTTTCTTACTGTTGCAAATTTTTTCTGTTTACCGAGATTTCAAACATATAGAACATTATGCATCTCTTTTAAAATACCAAATTCCTAAGTTCTCTGGAACTAGGAACATAAAATTTGTTTTTGTACATAAGTAATCCATCTTCCTTCATCTCATATTCTTTAATTTTCTTCTATACATTTTCTTACTGCAAACTTTCCTTGACTTGTTGGTAGTGTTGGTATGTAACGACAACATCCAAAATTCTTCTCTCTAAATATGAATGATGCATACTAATGGTTGTAACTTGCATGAGATGTACCCTTCTGTTGAGTGTATCAACAAATCTATTTTCCTTTCCCTTTATATGATTGATGTCAAAGTCATACTCACTTAAAAATTACATCCATATTGTCTTCTTGGAATTCAAGGTTGGGTGTTCAAAAATATATTTCATACCACTACAGTATGTCCTTAATTCAAATCTCTTTCCCATGAGATAGCTCTTCCACATATTCAATGCATGAACTATGGCAACAAGTTCCAAATCATGTATTGCATAATTCATCTTGTGTTCTTTAATATTTTTGGACTCATAACAAATGGCATGTCCATTTTGAGTGACAATTCCACCAATTCATTATTTTCATGCTTCTGTACAAACCACAAAATTCTCATTTGGGTCAGCTATATTTAAAATAGGTGCACTAGTAAGTAGTTCTTTCAACAATTTGAAATTATCTTCACACTTGACTGTCCATTCAAATTTGATTTCATTATTTTTTAAAGAAGTAATGGGGTGATAAATCTTATAGAACCCTTTTATGAACCTCCTGTAGCATATGGATAATCCCATAAAAGATTTGACTTTTGAAACATTCCTTGGTCTTGGCCATCCTTTAATGACTTCAATATTCTCAAGATCTACTACTATACCATTTTCTGAAATAATGTGCCCCAAATAATGGATCCTCTCTTGGTAAAAAGAACACTTACTAATATTTAATTAAAGATAATGTTCCCTCAGTACTTGTAACACCAACCTCAAATGATCTTCATGTTCTTCCTCAGACCTAGAATAAATAAGTATGGCATCCAAGAACACAATGACAAACTTATCCAGATAATTTATGAATATTCCATTCATTAAACATATAAATACAATTGGTGCATTGGTCAGTCCAAATGGAACCACTACAAATACATAATGCCCATACCTATTTCTAAAGGTTGCCTTATTGATGTCTTCTTCCTTGATTCTTACCTAATGGTATCCTGATCTCAAGTCTATCTTCGAAGATATATTTTCTCCTCTTAGCTAATCAAAGAGGTCATCAATTCTGGGTAGAGGGAATTTTTTTCTTCACAATGGATTTATTTAGCTATCTAAAGTCAATACATAGTCTCAATATTCCATCCTTCTTTTTAACAAAGAGTATTGGTGCTCCCCAAGGTGAAGCACTTGGGCATATATACCTTTTCTTCAACAATTCTTCCAATTGCATTTGTAATTATTTTAATTATGGTGTACTCATTATGTAAGGAATGTTTGATACCGAGGAAGCTCCTGGTACTAAATCAATAGAGAAATATATATTCTTCTTTGGTGGTAATCCTGGTATTTCTTGGAATATATCTTCAACTTCTTGCAATACTGAAAAATCCTCAAGGCTTGGCCTTTTTGTCTTTTGTGGTTCCTCCACATGGGTTGCATACAATTGACGACCTTTCCTAAAACATATCTTTAGTTGTAAGGATGAAATATCCATTACAAATATGAGTATTGGAATAACTTTTACAAATCTATGTTTTTCTTCTTTATCAAGACATGTAAATGTCTTATCATGGAAATCTAGGATAATATGATGCTTTTCCAACCAATCCATTCCAATTAGGATATCATAATATCCTAATGGAATGAGATTCTTATCAACAATTGTATTTACTCCATTCATATTTAATAGATAGACTATGAGTATCTCATTGACCCTTCTTTTGATTCAAGTGGCTAGATGAACCAAACTTGATTTTTCAACCTTACTTTTCTCCAAAAGTAATACATCCACTACTTTAGAATCAATGTAACAATGAATTTCTCCTGAATCAATTAAAATAACAACATGATGATTCATTATCTTACCTTCCACTTCGATCATACATGATTGGTGTTCTTCTTGTCGATCTTCTAAGGCCACATATATTCTTGGAATATTTCTTCCCATGTCTTCTACTAATGTAGCCTCTTGGATTTTTTGCAAGGTATTCATTTTGTCTTATTTGTGAGGGTAGTCCTTGTACATGTGATTTTCTTTGCATCCCCAACATTTGATTGGTGGTATTCCCCTTTTTCCCGAGGATTCTTCCTTCTTGGATTGATTATTAGTAGGTTGACCTTGTTGATGTGTATTAGGATTGTTTCTAGCAAAAGGAGGTTCAAATCCCTTCCTTATCTGATCATATTTTTCCTTCTTCTTATCCTTCCAATATTTTTGCAAATATTCTCTTCCCTTTCCTTGCTCATAGAAGTACTTAGACTTTTTAATGGTCTCTGTCAAATTTCTAGGATCATCATATTGAATCTTATGTTTACAAAATTATGGAAGTTCACTCAAAACCCTATGTATCTTCACATTCTCATCTTTGATAAAACCCACATACTTAAACAATATCAAGAGCTTATTTTCATATTCTCCCATGGTCATTCTCCCCAACCTGAGTTCAAAGAAATCTTGCATATTTTTTTCATAGTAGTTCTATGAAAGATACTCCTTCTAAAAATGTCTCTTGAATTGCTTCAATTGATCTCATTCTCATTAATGTCCTCAACTTGCTTCAATTGACCCCACCACATAGCAACTTTTACAAGCAAATGGTATGTGTCAATTCCAGATTTTAGGTTATATGAGTAGTTGTGAAACTGAAAATACTTCTCGATTCCAAGTAATTAGGATTCAAAATAATATTCCTTTTCTTTTTCACCATGAAAGGATGGTGGATTAAGCTTACTTCTCTCTCCTTGCAAGTTGCCCATCTCATGTCTTCTTCTTTGATGCCTAACATGAGACACTTATGGGCTGCTTCTTGAATTTTCATATGCATAAAACTTCCTCGCTGAGTAAGGAGATGACTATTGTCTTTGAGTTCTACTAGTACTTCTTGAATGACTAGCTCTTATGCAGTTCTCTCTTCTTTCATGATGCCTTCTTTCTTCCTCCTATCTTGAGCCTGATCCATTCTTCGCTTGTCTCTACAACTGATTTATACTTTTCATCAATTCAACATTTCTTTGATTATGTTATTTCATCATCTTTTCATCATATTCTTTGTAACTTTGTACTTCTATTCTCAAGATTCTCATAGTCTCTATTAATAGTTTTGGATCCACTCTTCTCTTGTGTTGATTAGATTTTGTCTCTGAATTTCAAACACATATATTTTGACCTCAAGCTTCTCTCTCACGGTTGAAGGCTCCCTCTCCTTCCTCCATTTACCAAATTTTCATTCTTATGTTGAAATGATAATTTTATACCCCTAATTATGAAAGAAAGTGTTCAGGAAACATAATTTATGTTAGACAAAAAAAAAACATGTATACACACAATTTATGTTCTTCAAGGCTTGGCCCTTTTGTCTTTTGTGGTTCCTCCACATGGGTTTCATACAATTGACAACCTTTCCTAAAACATATATTTAGTTGTAAGGACAAAATATCCCTTATAGTTATAGGTCTCAGAATTCATTTTACAAAGCTAAATGTTTTCCTTCTTCATCAAGACATGTAAATATCTTGTCATGGAAATCTAGGACAAAATGGTGCTTGTCCAACCAATCCATTCCAATTATCATATCATAAGATCCTAATTGTATAATATTCTTATCAACAACTGTATTTACTCCATTTAGATTTATTAGACATAGTATGACTATCTCATTGACCCGCCTTTTGGTTCTAGTGGCTAGATGAACCAAACTTGAATTTTCAAGCTTACTCTTCCTCAAAAGAAATTTGTCCACTACTTTAAGATCATTGTAACAATTAATTGTTCCTGAATCAATTAAAATAGAAACATGATGATTAATTATCTTACCTTCCACTTCGATCATATGGGGTTGGCGTTCTGCTTGTCGATCTTCTAAGGCTACATATATTCTTGGAATATTTCTGCCCATGTATTCTACTATTGTATCCTCTTGGACGTTGTGAAAGATATTCATTTTTTATTCTCTGTGAGGGAATTCCTTGTAGATGTGATTTTCTTTGTATCCACAACATTTTATTGGTGGCATTCCCATTTTTCCCAAAGAGTCTTCCTTCTTGGATTCATTCTTAGTAGGTCGAACTTGTGTTGGCAGCCATATATTCATGTTGATTTTATCAATGTTTAAAACATACTCTTAATGGGATACAATTTTTTGTAGTTGCCTCTTTGTGTTTGCGAAGACTTCTATGATGTTTTTGTTTTGAAAAAAACATTTTATTAGCTGTGTGTTTATTTCATTTCTTTTAATCTCTCATTTTTTTTTTCTTGTTCAATTTCATGACTGTAAGCATGAAATTGAAACAAGCTCTGATTTGAACACATCGTATAGACTCTAGAGTTTCTATTTATGAAATTGGATGAATACCTAAGGGCACCTAATAATTTTAAGAACCTTAAAGGATTTTGAACTTATTGTGTTATAAGTTGTTTTCTTAGCATTAGTGCATGAGTCGCTCACCTTGGAGGTGTGCCTTAGGAATTTTATTCTTTTGATGTTTTGATTACCACGTTACCACATCTACGATCGCGCATAAAAAAATAACTTTGGTGTATTTTGAAATATGAATGTTATCCCTTATAGTCATATCAAAGTATCATCATCATTGTACATGATTGTTAGTCACACTCTGAAACAATTACTCCTTCATCCTTCTGCCTTAAGTTCACATTCATTTACTGAGGTCGTAAGTATTCATTTTTGGGCTTGGTGGTCACTAGAGAAGGTGGTTTTCGTTTTTGCATGTCATCTGTTTCAGCATCCACTCAACAACCTGGATGGTGGCTATGGTGGCTTTCTCCAGAAGCCTTAGGTATCGAGTCTCTTCCGAAAATGTAGAGCTTATCCTTTATTTCGTATGCTTTCAAACACGCTTCTCCCTTTGCTACTCCTGCTAATTTTTCATGACCAAATCGATGGTGCCTGTGGTGAGGATGGATTTGAACAACTCACTGGCTCTCCTCTCACATGACGATGCTATGGACGATATTGTAGATTATGGTTGGGACATGTTCTTAAAACTATTCAAGGGGTTTAACCTCGAGGTTGCTCAAGCATTTTCCCAAACCTTCAATGGTGCTAAGGCCAAGATTGGAGATTTATAGTTGGAGGTGACTGAGGATTCCATTGTAGAAGCCATGGGATTCCCCCAAGAGGGAGCTCATTGGTTCAAAAACCTCAAATTTGAAGACATCCCTTGTCACCTACTAATGGCTTCCAAGAGATCGTGCTATAATGTCAAAGGTACACCAATTGTTTTGTTTAAACCTCGATGGCATGGTTTACTATTGCTACTTAAGCAGTTTGTCACCTATGAGGGTAGATATGGACTAGTATTCATGTTTGATGTCCGTTTGTTGATGATATTTTTAGGGTTTGATTTAAGTATGCCATTCTACTTGATTAAGAGCCTGCAAAAAATGGCCAAATTTTACCGAAGGCAAAACCTAAATGCATAGTCTAGCTTATTCCATCACGGCGTGATTTGAATTTTGGTCATTTCACAATTAAAACACAATAGACTCACCTCTATGTTCTGATGAGCCCACCAACCCTCGCCTATCAACTCCTTCTCTAAGAAACATACATGTCGAATTTCAAGGAAGCCCTGTGTCAATAACTAAAACCCCCATTGTTTTTCGTAAGTCTTCCAAAGGTACACACCAGAGACCCAATTTTATTCCTAAAAAATACTTGGAAGATGTATTGGATAATCTGAAGGATAAGGTCCTTGTTGTTCCTAGTCCTGAGCTATTTATGGTTGATTTAAATGAACTTAAAATCAAGAAACAATGTAGGTGAAAAACACAGAGAATTACAGACACTGATTTTAAGAAAAAAATATCTGGTCGACTCATATCCAGAATGCTAAGAATCGACATCAAGATCATGAAAAACCTATCCCTTTTATGGATGTCGACGACTGGATTTTTGAGGATGATACTATTGTTGATGGACCACAATTCGATTTCGTATCGAATCTTCCTCCTTTCTTAAAGAAACAATAAGGTTTTTCGGGAATTCAACATGATCTCAAAAGAATCATGGAACATGGTAAGTTACCCACTACAGATCAGGATCAGCCTCTACAAAGCATGGAACCGGTGCATTGTGAGATTTTTTTTGACTAGATTGAAAGGTATTATCGGGATATTCCTTACCTACAGTCACAGTTGAATCAAGTGGTCACTTGGAACATAGCTCTTGAGAGGGAAAATGATGAGCTCAAAGCTGGTGTTCGATCGATTTCACACAGAGCCAACAAGCCGATTAAAATATCAAGGAAGGTGGTTATTAAAAATTCAACCAATTTCAATACTATTATAAACTCAGATTTGTTTGATGCCTCTCTTTCGAATTTCTAAATTGGTAAATAGTTCCTTTGTATTTCACAATTTGATACTGTCTGGATAAAAAGTAAATTCATTTTGATTTTGTTTTTATTTTAGACCAGCTACATAATCAAAATATTATGTAGCTTGTCTTTTGAATTATTTATTTTGATTATTGCCTAATTTAGATTTCGTTTTCCTTATCTCAGGTGAACAACAAATTGATGTGCTACGATTAAGGGAATGGGTCATGGGTTGAACATTTAGTGGACTAGTAATTTTTGTTTTTGAAAAATAATGTTTAATAATGTAACTTTTTTGGATTGAAAGACTTCAATAGAATTATCTTTTTGTTATTTTATTTTAGTAAAAACTTGTTTTAAAAGATCTGCCTCTATCTTGCATGATATGAGGAACATATCATAAACTTGTTTAAATAGCATTGCTTGCCCAGTGATAGGGGCAATTCCTCTTGGACCATTATGATGAAATTATTTTTTTGAAACTATATGGGAACACAGTTTTCTCTTTGGCTTTCGTCCTATGTAGACTATGCAATGTTTTCATTGTTCTCTCCTGTAATTTCTAGAAGTGAAATTTTATTTGTATCGAACTAGCTTTAGTCTGTTATGCATATAATGTTTTATGTCATGTTTTCTTTATGCGGTTCATTATATTTTGGTGTCATTCATATCTGTGACTGTTCACCTATCCAAGCATTTTGAGCTTTCATCTGATGTTAGGTAGTTGTTAATACCAGTTACTGAGAATTGGAATATCTTTCATTTTCAGTTATTGGACATTCTAAGGTCACATGATATAAAATTATTTTTCTTTCTTTCATCATAAAATTGTTCCGGAATATAAAAGACTTCTTTGAGTTTTTTCAGGAAGTATCATTCTTTCTTTTTCCATAGGTTTACACTTGACATAGGTTAAAGAGGAGCTTATACAAACACAAAGAGACAAATCTAGTTTAGTACTGCTGATCAACGAGAGTTTAGTTAGCATATTATTTATTTAATTTGTTGATTTGTGAATGAATAGTGATTGCATCATTTAAACATTAATTGCTTTTTCGATTTGCGTTATATCATTTACAATATTATTCATCCATTGTTTATTAGTTTGGTAGTTACAATACTAGAATAATTTTGTTTATTTTTAATATTGTTCGTATCCATTATTTAAAAAAACAATTATTTTCACAAGGCTTTGCTTAAACCTTGTAGATTGTATATATCTATTGTACATAAACACTGTTAGTTAATCAATTTTAATTAAAGTGTCGATTGATAGAATTGTACAACTATTTAGTTTACGTCTTTTAGTTAATTTATAACTCTAGTTGGCTAACAGAGCCATAAAACCCATCAGGGTAGATCATACCAAATGGCTTGAGTTAAATAGACAACCTTGGTCTAGATATTCCCTTCTCATTGACGGTGTGTCACAAACGCCTGTCAACAAATGGCGCTAGAAGGAGGGTCTGAAATTCATTGATGGCACGAGGAGGTCGTAGGACTCCCCCAAACAATCATTCTCCTCTCATGATGTGTAGTTGTTGGGTATGTGTTATATTCTTTTCACGAGTAGTAGTGTCTGAGCATCTGCATCGGGTGCATAGGGGGGTTAGAGGGGGGGGTGCAGTGCCCCCGAATTTTTTTTTTCAGGACGAAATATTTCTAGGACCACATGATATTAGGTGGTTTTTCGGCACATGGTTTTTTGTCGATGGTTTTCTATTTCCGGTTAAGGAATTAGGGTTTTCGACTAATCCAGGTCATTGGGTTAGGGTTTTGGATGCCGTTGGATCCTATATGTATATTGTATTGTAAACAATGTAACACAATGTATGA
>ML780985.1:11985-51981 GCA_009831015.1 Picea engelmannii | reverse complement strand
CCAACTGGAAGAAAGCCCATTGGCAACAAATGGGTATTTAAAAAGAAGCTGAATGCAGAAGGAAAAGTGGAGAAATACAAAGCTCGATTAGTAGCAAAGGGTTATTCCTAGGTTGAGGGAATTGATTTTGGTGAGATTTTTTCCCCTATTGCCAAGTTGACCTCTATAAGACTTTTGTTATCTGTTGCTGCTGCATTTGATTTTGAAATAGAACAGATGGATGTGAAGACAACATTCCTGCATGGGAATCTGGAAGAAGAAATCTTTATGAAGCAACCAGAAGGTTATGCTGTGAAAGGAAAGAAGGAGCTGGTATGCAAGCTGAAAAAGTCCCTGTATGGTTTAAAACAATCACCAAGGATGTGTTATCAAAAATTTGATACTAATATGCTGGGACTTGGCTTCACAAGAAGAAAAGAGGATCACTGTGTGTATTCTAAATTAATTGGTGATCATTTGATTTATTTGGTCTTGTATGTAGATGACATGTTGCTGATAGGAAACATCAAGGAGATTATCCAGGATGTGAAAACTCAGTTGTCCTCTAAATTCGACATAAAGGATCTTGGTGCTTCAAATTTCATTTTGGTCATGGAAATTAAAAGAGATCGAAAAAGGAGGAAACTTTGGTTAAATCAGAGAAAATATGTCGAGACAATATTGCAGATGTTTAATATGCAGGAATGTAAACCGGTTAAGGTTCCTATTCCTGTTGGTGTAAAGTTATATGTGGATTAGTGTCCCAAGACACATGAAGAAGAGGAGGACATATCTCATGTTCCATATGCAAGTGCAGTTGGTAGTTTGATGTATGCAATGGTCTGTACTAGACTGGATATTGCACATGCAGTGGGAGTTTTGAGCAGGTATATGTCAAAACTAGGGAAGGAGCATTGGATAGCAGTTAAAAGGGTTTTCAGGTATTTGCATGGAACTGCTAGCTATGGATTGTGCTATGAAGGAAGACCTGGATTGGATAGAGTGGTTGATATACATGGATTTTTGGATGCAAACTGGGCTAGAGATTTGGATCGTAGGAGATCCACAAGTGGGTATGTGTTTAACTTGTTTGGAGGAGCAATAAGTTGGATGAGCAAAAGACAGGCTGTAGTGGCACTTTCAACTACAGAATCTGAATTGGGTTACAAAGATTGTATGGTTACAGAAGCAGTATGGTTACAAAGATTATGTTCAGGTATTGGGTTGGTACAAGAAGCTGTAAAGATAGAGTGTGACAGTCAGAGTGCAATTTTCTTGGCAAAAAACCCTACTTATCATTCAAAGACAAAGCACATTGATGTTCAATATCACTTTGTGAGAGACATGATTGAAGAAAAGAAAGTATCACTGATGAAGGTGGAAACTTTGAAGAATGTTGCAGATTCATTAACAAAATCTGTGAGCACTGAGAANTTCTCTTGGTGTAGAGGATCCATGGGCATTGTTGCCCTGGATTGTTGACTATGTAACCCTGTAACCCCCTGTGTGCAAAGAAAACAACAAGTGGGAGAATGTTGGGTATGTGTTATATTCTTTTCATGAGTAGTAGTGTCTGAGCGTTTGCACCGGGCACGCAGGGGGGTTAGAGGGGGGTGCAGGGGTAGTGCCCCCGATATTTTTTTTTTCGGGACGACATATTTCCGGGACGACATATTACCAGGACGACATATTTTCGGGACCACATGATATTAGGTGGTTTTTCGGCACATGGTTTTTTGTCGATGGTTTTCTATTTCCGGTTAAAGAATTAGGGTTTTGGACTAATCTAGGTCATTGGGTTAGGGTTTTGGATGCCGCTGGCTCCTATATGTATATTGTATTGTAAACAATGTAACACAATGTATGAATATAATATATGATGGTTTTCCCGGTTTGGGTTTCCAGGTGAAAAATCTCTGTGTAATGTTTTTATTTTCCATTGTATATTTTATGTTCTTTTCTGAATATCAGTTTGCAGTAGATATTGTACAAGGTTAGAATTTACAGTAGTCACTCAGACCCTAATGTTACACTTTACCCAACTACTACCTCAAAAACTGCTCTTGATATTCCCGTCGAACCAGTGGCACCAGTTCCTCAAGGGATTGACGTACAAGAAATTGTTTGCCATTCGATTATAATAAATCAAAGTGATTTATCCTGAATTAGACAACTTGGTAGACAACTTAATCAACCCCTTGATTTCACCAATCTGCAAGAACAACCTCTTGAAAAGGTCTTCCCGAAAACCCATTAGGCGGTAATATCACCGATCTTTCTAAAGCACTGATCCTTGGTGTTGGGGGATATTGTATCCCACCATCCTCACCTGGTTCTTCTCCACCCTCTTCAAGAGAAGAATCCTCAGATGAAGGCAGTTCTTTGTCTGAACGATCTCAACCTTCAACTCCACCAAATCCCATGGGAAACCAAAATAATACCGCCAGACCTTGACTCAATCAAGATGTCATGGAAGTACCTGGAACCCAACACCCATTGCCCAAACATTCAGAAAAATGGCTACCCAAATTTGACTCAAATTTGAAGCAATCAGCTGAGGATCACATCGAGAAATTTATGTTAGTTGTTAGGCTCTGGAGTGTCGAGCACGAGGATCTTGTGTGCATTTTATTCCCCTACACTTTTGAGGGGAATGCCTCAACCTAGTATTTTGCGCAACAATCTCAAACCATTGTCTCTTGGGACAAGTTTGAAACCTTATTTTTGGAAAAATTAGGAGATGATGAATCTCCAGAAGTCCTAGAAATGGAACTCTCTAGTATGAAAATGAACCTGAAAGAAAGAGTTAAGGATTTCAACCGGAGAGTCCTAACATTAAAAAACAAAATCTCTGTAGATTCGATGCCTGAAGAAAAATTGACTGTTGAATACCATACTAAGGCCCTGCATAACAATATAGTTGTATTGGTTAAAAGGTCCAAAAAGAACACATTATTAGAAGCCTTTGAGGAGGTTGTCCTTATTGAGAAGGACATTCTGAGCTTAAAAGATAGTTTAAATAGTGAGGTTGAAACAACTTCATCTTCTAAAAAGAAAATAGAAATTCTCACTAGACTTCCTCAAACTAAAAATCAACAAGAGACATTAGAGTTGGAAAGTTTCCAGAAACCTTTCCAGAAATTATCCAATCATGTCATAGACTTAAAAAGATCCATTGAGGAGGAATATACAAGTAAAGGAGGTTTTACACCACCTTTCAGGAAACCTTTTCCTCCAAACCATCCAAACCCAACCACATAAGGTCTAAACTTTGAAGGACTACAGTATAGTTTGCAAATGATACTAGAAGCACATGATAACTCTGTTTCTGCACCTCCTGAAAATAAAGACGATATGGGTGAGGAAGAAACACTTGATGAGGAGGACTCATCTCCTCCGATTTTCAGGAATTTTTTGGGCAACATCTTTCAAGCAAATGTTGAAATTGTCCATCCTTATAACACATGAAGTAAAGCACAAAACAAACTTTCACCCAAAACAAGTAGGAATGTGGTTTCAAAACAACTAAAGAAAATTGAAACTAGACAAAACCCTATTGCCCCAGTTTTAGAATATGATTTGGTTGAAGATCTTAAAAAACTAAGGGAAAATATATCAGTTTTTGAATTACTTAAAATTCTTATTATCCTACAGAAAATGCTCCAAAGTATTGTTGAAAATAATAAAAAGAATGATTCTATCAGTAAGAAATCAACAGAAAATGACCCAAATAAAACTAAAGATATCCTTGGTAAAACATTGTTTGAAAATAAGGATAAAAGGGACATATAAGAGAAAACTGTAGAAAATTTAGATAAGACTATTTCAGGTACAACCATAAAAAATCAACAGAATTATGTTGTCTCTTCACGAAACAATGTGGCTCTTTTTTTGCTAACTTTCAAAGTTTTCAATAGAAATGTACATAACTGTATGGTTGATTCCGACGTCTCATCAAATGTAATGCCTTTATCTGTGTGTCAGAAAATTAACGCTGGAGTAAATCCTTCTAATGTAAAGATTACTCAATTAGATCGAACTAATGTCAACGTCATTGGTGAACTTAAAAATGTGTTGATAATGTTGTCATTCAACCCAAAGGTCCACCAAGTAATTGATATTATTGTTGTTGACATTCCATAAGTTTATGGTTTATTTTTTAGTAGAGATTGGTCATAGCAGTTACATGGCTATTTTTCTATGGATTGGTCTCATCTGTGGCTTCCAGAAAATGGACAACCTAACAAGATCAAAATAACCAGAGAACGTTACCTCAAGTACATTGTTACAGATTTAAACGATCCTAATGAGCCTTTCACTACTATTGTAAATTTGATTTAGACATAGGGAATGAATACATTTTTTGGAAATTTCATGACTAAGATATCCTCTATCACTGACCTAGAACAAAATTTTGAAATATCAACTTATACTCAGATAGAAACTTTGGGAAGTACACCGAACATTGTTGATAACGAAGAAATCTGGTCCTTATACTTTCATGGATCTAAGTCCTGGGAAGGGGAAAGTGATGGTTTTGTACTAATCAATCCCAAAAGTAATAAAACATTTATTTCTTGTTGACTGGAATTTGAATGTACTAACAATACAACATAATATGAAGCACTTTTGCAGGAACTAAAGAAGGCATTGGACCTCAACATCCAAAACTTGGTAGTATTTGGTGACTCTAAAATCATAGTCAAACATGTAAGAAAATGATACATTTTCTGTCACCACATTTGAAAAACTACCAAGCCGAGGTATGGATTTTTATCCAAAAAAATCTCTCTTTTAATATAAATTCCATTCTTAGGTCGAGTAATTTGGAAGTCGATTTATTAGCTAATGTTGCCTCTAAATTATTTCCTGTTGAAGGTCTTTCTCCTAACGCATTCTCGGTTGAATTGTTATTTAGCACATCGATCCCTGACAACATCACAAATTGGACAATGTTTGATGAAAATCAACAATTCATCAATTTTTTTCATATGGAAGACACCTTCCAAGATGCAATAATCGATGAAAGCACCCACAATGAAAACCTCTAATATTTCACGGTAATATCCGACCCTCGTTATGCGGAAGTATCATCCGAGCTGGTAAAATCTATCCCCAAATTTCTTGTTAGATTAGAGAAATTTTATGATTTACACAACAAGTTTAGAGGGGTAGTCAATTTCAAAACGATTAGTTCCTCAATACTGTACGAAACTATAAATTTAGGAACACAAGATAATCCTCAAAATATCAATCTGGGAAAAGGGTGTTCTGAGCAAGAAAAATATGCATTCATAAAATTGTTAAAAGAATTCAAGGATGTATTTTCTTGGACGTATGATGATCTAATTTTTTTTGATTTGAGCATAATACAACATTTAATTCCCATGAATCCCCAAACCCAACGTTTTCAGCAAAAATTGAGAAAAATGCATCCTAAATTAGAACCTACTATAAAAAAGGAGCTAAATAAATTACTCATTGCCAAGATCATTTTTCCATTCTAGCATACCCAATGGGTATCCAAATTAGTCCCAGTAAGGAATACAAATGAAGAAATTCAACTGTGTGTTGACTTTCACAATTTAAACCGAGCCTTTGATAAAGAAAATTACCTTGTTCCCCCAATGGAACAAATTTTGCAACAAGTATCTGGTTTTGAGAGGTTATCTTTATTAGATGGTTTCTCAGGGTATAACCAGGTCCTTATGTCTCCATTAGATAAGTTGAAAACCACTTTTCGTACCCCATGGGGAACCTAAGCCTATAGGAAAATGCCTTTCGGATTGATCAATGTCGATGCCACTTTCCAGAGGGCAATGGAAATTTCTTTTCGAGTCATTATCAATCAGTCAGTTGTTGTCTACTTGGATGATGTCACTATCTTTTCAAAAAACTAGAAAGCTCACCTGTCTCATCTTAGGGATGTGTTAGAATGATGTCGCAAGTTCTGTATTTCACTCAATCCTAAAAAATCAGTTTTTGCAGTAGAAAAAGGAAATTGCTTGGGTTTATAGTCTCTAAAGATGGAATGATAATTGATTCTGAATGAACCCAATACATTGCCAACCTTCCCCTACCTTCTTCTAAAAAGGAAATGCAATCCTTTTTGGGTAAAATTAATTTTTTCAGACGATTTGTTCCAAGTTTCTCTTAGATGGTTAGACCTCTACAAAATCTGATAAAAAATGATGTTTTGTACAAATGGGGATCACAAGAGAATCAAGATTTTAATTCCATTAGAAAATCTATATCCGAAGCACCCTCCTTGATGAGTCCTAGTTTCTCCCAGGATTTCACATTGTATACTTTTGCATCTGACAAATCATATGTTGTTGTTCTTACATAGAAAAATGTTGAAAATAAAAATAAACCTATTTCATTTATGAGATATTCCTTTAAAGGAGCATAATTAAATCAACCCACAGTAGATCAACAGGCATACACTATCTTCAAAGCAGTTAAACATTTCAAGTCTTACCTTTTGAAATATAGGATACAAGTGGTTGTTCCTTATCCTACTGTAAGAAATATGTTAGTGAAGAAAGAAAAGGGAAAATTGGATGACATCCCTTTAGGAGTATGATCTCAAAATAGTGCTTGAAATTTTTTTTAGGGGTCAAGGCCTTTGTAAATTGGTAGTTGATTCAGTTGAAAAATCAGAAAATCAAATAAATACATCAGCGACAAATCTGCATAACAAAATACAAATCTGTTGTACACAAACTGTGCCTAATTCATGGTATGATAATATCAGATTTTACTTGCTGCACAGAATTTCTCCTCGCAACCTTGACCCAAAAAACAGAAGAGCATCGAGGATCAAATTGACATCTTTTCAATTAATTAATGATATATTATTTCGAAAGAATTTTGATGATGTTTTTCTGCGTTTCTTAGAAAAAGAGGAATCCTAAAGGGTGTTAGCTGAACTTCATTCTGGAAATACCGAGACTCATTTTGGTGGAGATACAACTGTCCACAAAGTACTTAGGTCTGGCTACTATTGGCCCACCTTGTTTAAGAATTCTCACACTTTGGCCCGCAAATGTATAGTCTGTTAAAAGGCTGCAGGACAGGTGAAAAAGGTTGCTTTCCCTTTACAACCTATCATGGTAGTCACACATTTTTAGTAGTGGGGCCTAGATATTATAGGACCAATTAATCCTCCTTCCTCACAACAACACAAGTACATTCTTACTGCAACATATTATTTTACGAGGTGGTTTGAAGCCTTACCTTTAAAGGTAGTCAACACGAATCAAGCAGTTTCTTTTTTAAACTCTCATATTATCACTCTTTTCGAAATACCGGAGTGTCTAGTTTTTGACAATGCTTCTTACTTTTCTTCCCTGGATATGAATGTCTTTTCTTTAGAAAAAGGGATTAATCTAAAATACCTTTTCAACTATTACCCACAAGGAAACTATTTGGCTGAGTCAACAAATACAAATCTGATCAAGATAATAAAGAGAACAGTGTTAGAAAACCACAAAAATTGGGACAATGCATTGTACAAGGCACTTTGGGCTGATAGAGTCACTCCAAAAGATTCCATTTGTAATTATCCTTTCTTCCTCATTTACAGAAGAGAACCCATCCTTCCTCCACATGTCTTTCTCCCTTCTATGCAATTGTCGCATAAATTTCAAGAAGAGGAATGTTCCCCTTTAGAGAATTAGATAAACTCCTTATTAAAATTGGAAGAAGTAAGGACACAAGAAAAACATAAATTGGATCAGCATCAACAAATTGTAAAGAGCTGGTTCGATACAAGTTCATCCTCAGAAATAAATTTTAATGTAAGGGATTCGGTCCTCAAATGGGACAAAGTGCATGAGAATAAAGGAGAACATACCAAGTTTCAAAACTTGTGGTTGGGTCCTTTTGTCATTTCTGAAAAATTGGGTCATATTTACCCCCCTTGTAAATATTTTTAGCTTACATTTTTTTTTTCATTCTGTTTGGTTTTTTATGTTTCCTTAATGATTATTTATGAATCACCATTCATTATTGAAGGGAATTGGATCTTTCACTAGCGGAAGTTGACAACAATTCAATGCATTTTCACATTAAGTTCTAAAATTCAGATTCGCTATGGTAAGTCTTTGTTAAATCATTGTTCCCGGTTTTTGTTGAAGTCTCAGGGAAATATGATTATCTTTAAAACTTCTTACGTCGTCCCAGTTATAATGAGATCAAATCATTGCGCTTCCCCATTCTTGATATGATTTCTTGACTAAAATATAAATTTCCAAATTATGATGAAAGTTATCAGTTCTCAAAGAACGAAAAAAAAAAATCTAAAGATAAATCCTATCATTGTCTGGTTGTGAAATATTCAGTATCACCCCTCTCTTTTGTTATCATGAAGTTTCTGAAAATTTTATAAACAATTTTAGAGATTCAGAAGCACTGTAATGTGTGGGAATTGTGTGTAAACCTGCCAGGATACTAAGCAAGTTTGATGGCAGTGGGTAAATGCACACATGATACCAAGACAATTTCGTCGGGGTACTGAACAGGCCTGCTGGAAGCGAAGCAATGTTGGGTTCGAAGATCCTCAGGTATGTTTTTAAATTGATCAGGTGTCCAGATATTTTTATTATAGATAGACGACTTTTGGATGGGATCAGAGTACTGGAGACGGTTAAATGACATCCCTGTCGAGGTTATAAACACCTGACGAAAGAAGTGGCCCTATCAACGGTATTGTATTTACTCATATAAATATTATTACCCCTTTGAACAAAACAAAATTTCAGATTACAATTTTGGACAAAACTTTAGTTGATGGTGTGACTGTGTTATTTTTCTGAGTTAATGTCAAAATGATTGATCTTTTTTTTAATTGTTTCTAGTAACTATCTGAGTTATATTTTCCCTGATATAAAGTTCTGATGATGCAGAGATAACTTCTTTGCCCAGCGTGTCACCATTGTTGGCAGCCATATATTCATGTCAATTTTATCAATTTTTAAACATACTCTTAATGGGATAAAAGTTTCTATAGCTGCCTCTTTGTGTTTGTGAAGACTTCTATGATGTTTTTGTTTTGAAAAATTCATTTTATTAGCTATGTGTTTGATTTCATTTCTTTTAATCTCTCTTTTTTTATTTCTTGTTCAATTTCATGATCGTAAGCTTGAAATTGAAAAAAGATCTGGTTTGAACGCACCATACAGATTCTAGAGTTTCTCTTTATGAAATTGGATGAATACCTAAGGGAACCTAATAATTTTAAGAACCTTAAAGGATTTTGAACTTATCGTGTTATGGTTTTCTTTCTTACCATTAGCACATGAGTCGTTCACCTTGGAGGTATGCCTTAGGAATTTTATTATTTTAATGCTTTGATTATCACGTTACCACATCTACAATTGTGCATAAAACAATAACTTTGGTGTAATTTGAAATATGAATGATATCCCTTATAGTCATATCACAGTCTCATGATCATTGTACAAGACTGTCAGTCACACTATGAAACAATTACTCCTTCATCCTTCTGCCTTAACTTTGCATTCATTTCCTCAGGTGGTAAGTCTTCGTTTTTGGGCTTGATGGTCATTAGAGAAGCTGGTTTTCATTTTTTCATTTCCTCTGGTTCAACATCCACTCAACAACCTGAATGGTGGCTATGGTGGGTTTCTCCCGAAGCCTTAGGTATTGAGTCTCTTCTGAAAATTCATAGATTATCCTTTATTTCGTGTGCTTTCAAACACGCTCCTCCCTTTGCTACTCCTACTAGTTTTTTGTGACCAAACTGATGGAACTTGTGGTGAGAATGGATATGAAGGGATCACAAGCTCTCTTCTCACACGATGACATTGTGGACGATCTCATGGATTATGGTTGGGATAGGTTCTTAAAAATATTCGAGGGTTTTAACCTCGAGGTTTCTCAAGTGTTTTCCCAAACCTTCAATGGTGATAAGACCAAGATTGGAGATTTACAGTTAGAGGTGACTGAGGATTCCATTGCATAAGACATGGTATTTCCCCTAGAGGGAGATCACTGGTTCAAAAACCTCAAATTAGAAGACGTCCCTTGGCACCTACTAATGGCTTCCAAGAGATCACGCTATAATGTCAAAGGTACACCAATTGTTTTGTTTAAACCTTGATGGCATGGTTTACTGTTGATACTTAAGCATTTTGTCACCTATGAGGGTAGATATGGACTAGTCTTCATGTTTCATGTCCGTTTGTTGATGATATTTTTAGGGTTTGATTTAAATATGAAATTATACTTGCTTAAGAGCCTGCAAAAAATGGCCAAATTTGACCAATGAAAAAACCTAAATGCATAGTCTAGCGTATTCCATCACGACTTGGTTCAAATTTTGGTCATTTCAAAATTAACAAAAGTTGGGGATAATTGGAAAGAATTCATGGCTAGGAATGGGTTCACTACACCTGAAACCTTAATAGACTCACCTCTATGTTTTGATAATCTCACAAGCCCTTGCCTATCAACTCCTTCTCTGAGAAACCTACATGTCAAATTGTAAGGAAGCCCTGTGTCGATAACTAAAACCTCCATTGTTTTTCATAAGTCTTCCAAAGGTACACACCAGAGACTCGATTTTATTCCTAAAAAATCCTTGGAATATGTATTGGATAATATGAAGGATAAGGTCCTTGTTGTTCCTAGTCCTGAGCCAGTTATGGTTGATTTAAATGAAGTTAAAATCAAGAAACAATGTAGAAGAAAAGCACAGAGAATTCTAGACACTGATTTTAAGAACAAAAGACCTGGTCGACTCATATCCAGAATGCTAAGGAATCGACATCACGACCATGAAAAACCTATACTTGTTATTGATGTCAACGACTGGATTTATGAGGATGATACCAATGCTGATGCACCACAATTCGATTTCGTATCGAATCTGTCTCCTTTCTTAAAGAAACAAGAAGGTTTTTTGGGCATTCAACATGATCTCAAAATAATAATGGAATAGGGTAAGTTACCCACTACAGATCAGGCTCGGCCTCTGCCAAGCATGGAATCGGTGCATTGTGAGAATTGTTTTGATTGGATCGAAAGGTACTATCATGATATTCCTTAACTATAGGTGCAGTTGAATCAAGTGGTCACTCAGAACACAACTCTTGAGAGGGAAAACGATGAGCTTAGAGATTGCATTCGATCGAATTCACACATAATCAACAAGCATATTAAAAGATCAGGGAATGTGGTTATTGAAAACTCATCCAATTTCAATACTATTATAAACTCAGATTTGTCTCATGCCTCTCTTTCAAATTTATGAATTGGTAAATAGTTCCTTTGTATTTCACGATTTGATTTTGTTTGGATAAAAAGTAAATTTGTTTTGATTTTGGTTTTATTTTAGACCATCTATAGAATAAAAATATTTTGTAGCTTGTCTTTTGAATTTTTTATTTTAATTATTGCCTAATTTATATTTCGTTTTCCTTGTCTCAGGTGAACAATAGATTGATGTGCTACGATTAAGGGAATGAGTCATGGGGTGAACATTTAGTGAACTAGTAATTTTTGTTTTTGAAAAACAGTGTTTAATAATGTAACTGTTTTGGATTGAAAGACTTCAACATAATTATCTTTTTGTTATTTTATTTTAGTAAAAAATTATTTTAAAATATCTGCCTCTATCTTGCATGATATGAGGAATAGACTAGAAACTTGTTTAAATAGCGTTGCTTGCCCAGTGATAGGGGCAATTCCTCCTGGACCATTATGATGAACATATTTTTTTGAAACTATATGGGAAAACAGTTTACTCTTTGTCTTTTGTCCTGTGTAAACTGTGCAATGTTTTCATTTTTCTTCCATGTAATTTCTAGATGTGAAATTTTATATGTATCGAACTAGCTTTAGTCTGTTCTTCATATAATCTTTTATGTCATGTTTTCTTTATGTGGTTCATTATATTTTGGTGTTGTTGATATCTGTGGTTGTTCACCTATCCAAGCATTTTGAGTTTTCATATGATGTTAGGTAGATATTAGTAGCAGTTACTAAGAATTGGAATTTCTTTCATTTTCAATTATTGGACATTCTAAAGTCACATGATATAAAATCATTTGTCTTTCTGTCATCATAAACCTTTTTTGGAATATAAAATACTTCTCTGAGTTTTTTCAGGAAGTATCATGTTTGCTTTTTTCATAGGTTTACACTTGAAACATGTTAAAGAGGAGCTTATACAAACACAGAGAGACAAATCTAGTTTAATATTGTTGATCAGCGAGAGGTTAGTCAGCATATTATTTATTTAATTTGTTGATTTCTGAATGAATAGTGATTGCCTCATTTAAACTTTAATTGATTTGTCTATTTGTGTTATATCATTTACAATCTTATTCATCCATTGTTTATTAGTTTGGTAGTTAGAATACTAGAATAATTTTGTTTATTTTTAATATTATTTGTATCCATTATTTTAAAAAACAATTATTTTCACAAGGATTTGCTTAAACCTTGTAGATTATATATATCCATTGTACATAAACACTATTATTTAATAAATTGTAATTAAACTATCGATTGATAGAATTGTACATCTATTTAGTTTACATCTTTTAGTTAATTTAGACCTCTAGTTGGCTAATGGAGCCATAAAACCTGTCAGGGTAGATCATACCAAACGACTTGAGTTAAATAGACAACTCAGGTCTAGATATTCCCTTCCTATTGACACTGTGTCACAAACGCCCCTCAACACCTTGAATATTTGTATTAGGATTGTTTCTGTAGAAAGGAGGATTGAATCCCTTCCTTCTATGATCATATTTATCCTTCTTCTTATCCTTCCAAGAATTTTGCAAACATTCTCTTCCCTTTCCTTGCTCATACAAGTACATATATTTTTTATTGGTCGTTGTCAAAATTCTAGGCCCATCATATTGAATCTTATCTTTATAAAATGATGGTAGTCCACTCAAAAACCTATGTATGTTTACCTTCTCATCCTTTATAAAACCCATATACTTCAACAATCTCAAGAAATTATTTTCATATTCTCCCATGGTCATGCTCCCCAACCTGGGTTCAAAGAACTCTTGCATCTTCTTGTCATGGTAGTTCTCTAAAATATACTCATTCTAAAAATATCTCTTGAACTGCTTCCAAGTGATTCAATTATCATTAATGTGCTTAACTTTCTTCAACTAATCCCACGACATAACATCTTTTCTAAGAAAATGGTATGTGGGAATTATGGCTTCTAGGTTAGATGAGTAGTTGTGCAACTGAAAATACTTCCTGAGTCCAAGTAACCAAGATTCAAAATCATGTTACCTTTCTCTTTAATCATCAAAGTATGTGTTGAGCACTCAACACACCCTAAAAACCTTATCAAATTTTGTCACTTTTTGGGTACCACTTATTTTCTTCATTGTCTGACTTGATTTCATTTTGGGAAATGGTTTATCTTTGTTTGTTTCCATGCCTCTTATCACCTAGTCAGTTTTGTTTGAACTTGTGAAACCTCATGTCTAAAATAATTTAAATCCCTAATTAAGAATCAACAGCTAAGAACTGCACATAACGCGCTCAGGTTCGTCATCAGAAAGAATTCAAGTAAGGAAAGGAACCATACAAAGACAATAGTCACCGAGAACCAATTCTCATCGACATTAATAGAAGGAAGTTTTGGGTTTGCATAAGTTATTCACATAAAGGTTCGAGAGATAGTCGATCCCCTTCGACATCGACAAAATATGAGAAAGACAGACAAAATATTGAAGCGCCATGTGGAGATATTTTGTTTTACTTAGCTTTCACTTTTGATAGTTAGTTTTATTTAATAAATTGTTATAAATAAGAGGATCGACCTTTTAGAAAGGGTCGATGGTTTTGGCAAAGACCCTTATTTTTGGAAATGTAAAGAAATATTTTAGAGCTACCTTACTTGAGAAGTCATGTTTAGGACCGGAGACAAAACTTATGTTTTTCATTAAAGGGATGTGTGATTGGATTTGAGGAGGAACTGCATCCGACTTTGTTTGATGAATGGATGTTGTAACGAGTAAGAGTTTATGAATCTATTGATAAGTTAGTTGATTCAATATTTTTATAGCTCTTGTCTCTAATGATGGAAAGAAAATCGTTGTGTTAATGTGTGATTAATGGTTAGAGCTAAGGAAACTATTTTTCTTGCCATCATTTTATTGCATGTATGTTTTCTTTCAATAATTTTATCTCAATCAATAATTAAAATACCAACAAGTTGATGTAGTAGTACTAGGCTTGTCACATGTATGAAAATCATGCTGGAGCACGAGGGTTATCCCAATCTTATCCTTCTTCATTAGTTAATATCTCCCAATTTGCCCAGTTGGTTTATACCAGCACACGTGTTTTAGCAGACCCACCTATTAAAATAAAATACAAAAGAAAACGTTTAAACTAAGGGAGGAATTTTCATAAGAAGATATCATGTCAATCACTACATAAATCCCATCGATTATTTGGCTAGATCGACAGATCTAGAAAAACATTCCACTATCAAACACTCCAGAGTCTAATTGGGCCTCAGTGGCAGGTATGGTTGTTGTTGTTGAGTTAAATGTATTTAGGACCCCTTAACAGAATTTGCGCTAGAAGGAGGGCAATGAATTAATGGATAAAAATATTTCTGATATAATATTCCACACAACTTGTAGATTCAAAATAGCCCACATGAAAGGCTAGTGATTCTCAAGACAACCCACACACACTGAGTACTCTTGAAATGAGTAACTCGCCTTAGCAAGAGGAAGAACATTTATTCCCTGAAATACCTTACGCTCTTTCCCACGAGGAGTTGAACCAGTTCAGAACAATCATAAGAGATTACGCTTGACAAATTGGAGCACTACCCTTAGCTCCGTTACTTTCTTGTAGAAAACAAGTAAGCAAACCAATGGTCGACACCCCCAACCAGGTTTTTGTTCACACAATAGAAGACCTATATATTCCTACCTCACTGAGATCGAACATCCCCTCAATCTAATCCCTGAAACACCAACCGATAACTACTCTGAGGCCAACGATTTTGAATCTGACGAAGAAGGGTTTATCTCAGAATGCTCAGTGTCAGAGTCAGATGACATGGAAGATAAAAATGATTATAATGAAGAAAGGGGGAACCCACCTCACAATAATCAACCTTGGTTGGGCAAAGATTCTCTTGAAATCCCCAGACGAGTACATAACCTTCCCGGACATCCAGAAAATTTACTCCCTAAATTTGACCCTGAAACCTCAGGATTGTCTGAAGACCATATCAAAAAATTCATACTAGTTATTAGAATGATGAATGTCCAACATGAAGACGTAGTATGCAGGATTTTCCCCTATACTTTTGAGAATTCGACCTCAACGTGGTATTTTAACTTTCCTTTAGGGTCTATAACTAGTTGGATGAAGTTTCAAAAAGATTTTTTTAGACAAATTTGCAAAAGAAACCACTATAGGAGCTTTGTTGGATGAGTTGTTTGCCGCCACCATGAGTTCAAAGGATAAGGTTAAATAATTCGATCAATGATTCACCACTATCCTAAACAAATTCCAACCTGAAGCTAAACCTAATCAGGAGTTGCAAATCAAAGTATATGCTAATGCTCTCCCCACCTCCATTTCCATATTTGTGAAGAGGGTTGCCCAAAAAACCTTCACTGAGAATTTTGAGGAAGCCAGAAAAAAAAAGTTCCAAATGAAGGGATGTAAAGAAGGCTAGGTATCATTAGTTGAGAAGGAAGTTCAACCTCCTCCCAGGAGAGGACTCTTGTTGACTAGACCCCCAAGGAAACAAATAGAACAAGGTCTCGAAAAAGGAAGTGGAGACATAGAAGACCTAAAACGAATGATAAATAAGTTGTCAAATGAAATCATAGACATGAAAAGAAGTGTAGGGGAAGGAAACCAAGTTCAAAGGCCCTATAAACCCTTTTTTAAAATAAATCCATCGTTCAAAGCAATTGAACCTCCCTCAGCCAACTTAAACATTGACCTGGGAAATGTGGCATCCGACTCTTTCTGTACCTATCACTAAGAGAAACATTATGAAAGAGACTACCCACAATGGGTGCATGCCATGAATTTGATGGCCAATGGGTTTCTATATGAGGTTTCCCTTACCGAAAAATAAAGCGGCTCAACTATGATTATTGTTGATCAGGAAGTAGTTGACCCGTCGAAAGAAACAACCATGCTTCTTTGGGACCCTGACCTACTGATGCCTTCCAATGATCTATTTGAGGTTCAAGAACCACCCGCAGAGGTATTGGCTATGAAAACGTGAAGTAGGGGTCAGCCGGTCTCAAACGACCTTACAGTTACCCACATTTGGAGAGGAAAACAAATGTTCGATCATCCAAAATAATCTATTGTCTCCCAAAGAAATACTGCAAACATCCATACACGAGAATCGCCCAAGCTAGACTACAAAATAGTAGAATATTTGAAAACATTGAAGGCAAATATGTCGGTCATGGACATGTGTAGAATTCTCCAGTAGAAGGACTTTCTGTTACAAGCTTTGAATTCAGTAGAAACCTCTATAACAAGCACTGACCAAGGAGAAAATCTAGTTTTCACAGTTCTAGGAAATAATTCAACTGTAAACGCTTTCTCTGAAGATAAAAAAGGAAAGCCTTTTGTCCCACCGTTCCTCTTTACATTTGAAGTCTTCAAAAAAAACCTCCATAATTGTTTAGTTGACTTAGGGGCATCCTCTAATGTTATTCCATTATCTATCTGCAAGAAATTAAACACAATCCCTCTCAAAAGTGATAAAAATGTGATTCAACTAGACAGAACCTAGGTGAATGTTATGGGAGAAATCAAGGATGTCATGATCAGAATGGTGACACACCCAAAATTTGTTCAAGTAATTGGCATCATTGTAGTTGATATACTAGAAGCTTATGGAATGATACTTGGTCGAGACTGGTCTGAGAAGTTGAATGGATACTTTAGCACAGACTGGGCTCACCTTTGGTTTCCATTGAAGGGACACAGAAACATGATTAAAATCGATCGGGAAAGGTATCTAAAACATATTGTCACTAACCTAGAAGCCCTCAAAAAACCCTCTTCGACAGATTTCCTCGTGCTAGGAAATTATTCATGCAACTACGATTTCGGTAATTTCTCACCTCTCTCATCTGATGTCCCTCTTACTCAAAACTCTGAAATGAATTTTCAAGAAAATTTGCTGACGACGACAAAAGAAATCCTCTTCTGTCAAAAACCTATATTAAAAACCACGAAGAAGATAGGACGAAAGGAGGAAAACGGTAGGAAAAAAGAAACTGATGGTTTTCACTCAGAAGTTTGGAGCTTGTACTTTGATGGGTCTAAGTCGCAATAGGTATCAGGAGTGGGGTGTATCCTCATTGATCCCAAACATAAAGTAAATTTCTTGTCCTGCAGACTAAAATTTGAATTCACAAACAACACCATCGAGTATGAAGCTTTAGTGCAAGGGATAAAGAAAGCCATATACTTAAACATTAAAGAAATAAAAGTTTTTGGAGACTATGAAATCATTGTTAGGAAAGTAAATAACATTATACACTACAACTCTCCCCACCTGAGGAATTATCAACAGGAAGTGCACACAGTGATATAACATTTTGAAGCCTTCAACATTACAACGATCCCCAGAATAATGAACACTCTTGTTGATTCCCTAGCCATTGCTGCCTCAAGGCTATTGCCTTTAGAAGACTATAAAGCCTCCCGATTCACTGTGGAGATACTCTACAAAACGTCGGTTCCCAACAATATTTCTAATTGGAATGTATTTGAAGGATATGAACAGATCATAAACTTTTTAACCAATCAGGATAATTTTAAAGATCTGGCTATTGACGATGAAATATTTAAGGAGAAACTAGTAGAAACTGATCCCCATGTACAAGGAGATGAAACAAATCAATTGACTAACAAACCAAGGTTTCACATGATACCTAAAGGGGTAGCCAATTTAGAGAACATTTTTGACTTAAGGGAATTGTTTTAGGGATCAACAAACACAAAGATAGGGATTTCTTGTCCCACGTACAAGACCATAAATCTAGGAACCCTGGAAAACCCTAAGAATATAAATCTTGGCAAGAGAGTATCTAAAGAAGAAAGGAAATCATATCTCAAGTTGTGTAGAGAATATCAAGATGTTTTTGCATGGTCCTACCGAGATCTGAAAACTTATGATACTCATAATATCCAACAAACAATCCCATTAAAACCCAAAATAATCCCCTTCCAAGAGAAGCTCTGGAAGTGCCACCCATCCCTGGAGCCTCTCATGTCTCAGGAGTTGAAGAAATTACTAGATGCTAAAATTATCTTGCAGATTAGGCACTCGGCTTGGGTAGCAAATTTGGTTCCTGTCAGGAAAAAATCTGGGGAGATCCATTTGTGTGTGGATTTCAAAAATCTCAAAAGAGCATAGTAAAAGGATAACTACCCAATCCCACTAATGGAGAAAATCTTGCAGACCATGTCTGGTTTTGATATTTTCTCCCCTCTAGATGGTTTTTCAGGTTATAACCAAGTTCTAGTTTCAGAGGAAGACCAATCGAAAAATATGTTCCTAACCAAGTGGGGAACCTTTTCTTATAAAAGCATGCCCTTTGGGTTAATCAGTGCAGGGGAAACCTTCCAAAGGGCCATGGACATGGCTTTTCGAGGACTAATCAACAAATGTGTAGTAGTTTACTTGGACGACGTGACTGTATATTCAAATAATAGAGAAGATCACATCCAACACCTAACCCAGATTTTTGAAAGCTGTAGGAAATACGGTATATCCTTAAACCCTAAGAAAACTATCTTTGGTGTCGAGGAAGGGAAACTACTAGGTCATATTATATCTCAAGAAGGAATTTGCATAGATCCAGAATGAATTACAACCATAGCTCATCTTACATTATCCCACAAAAAAAAGGCTATGCAATCCTTCTTTGGGAAAATCAATTTTGTGAGGAAGATCACCCCCGATTTTGTTGAAACTATCAAACCCTTTAAAAAAATGATCTGCAAAAATGTTAAATTTAAGTAGGATGATGAATGAAAAAGCGCTTTCAGAAATATTAAGACTGCAATATCTCAAGCTCCAGTGTTGTGAAGTCCCGACTTTAGCAAAGATTGTTTTCTCTACACTTTTTCCTTCGACCAATCGTTAGCTACAATATTGACTCACAAGGATGCCAACAATGAGGCCCTGGTCTCATTTATGAGCACTAATATCCAAGGGCTCGAACTAAATCACCCTCCTATAGACAAGTAGGCTTATGCGGTGTACAAGGCAATACAACATTTCAGATCTTAAATCCTAAAAAAACACACCAAAGTCATTGTGCCTCATCCTGCAGTCTAATCCCTATTCACTCAACATGAGATGGGGGAAATAAGAGGAAAATGGATGGCAGTATTCCAAGAATTTGATCTAGATACAAAACCTGCCAAACTGGTTAAAGGACAAGGACTGCGTAAACTAGTAGCTGAAGCCTGGGACCAAGTAAATGAAGACCGTGGGTGGGAGAATGAATTGACATTATGGTGTAGTGAAGCTTCATACATCTCCCCAGGGTAGGAGTCTTGGTATGGGAAACTAAATTATCTCCTTCATCATGGGACTTTCCCAGAAAAACTAAACCCTAAGGAAAGGAGAGCTCTCAGACTAAAATTGACACAATATCATCTCATAAATTCGGTTCTCTTCCATGTTAATTATGATGGGGTACTTTTAATATGTCTCGAGTGAGAAGACACATAAAAGGTTTTGAAGGAGATCTATGATGGTCTTGCAAGTGGACACTTCATAGGGAATACCATCACTGCTAAAATACTGAGAGTCGACTATTATTGGCCTACTCTGTTCAAGGATTCTCACACATACACTAGGAACTCTAAAACTTGCCAAATAAGTGAGAGGAGGGAAAAGAGAGCAGTTGTCCCACTCCAACCTGTGGTCATCTCCGGGCCATTCGAGAAATCAAGGTTAGATATCATAGGTGAAATTACACTGAGTTATTCAAAACAACATATATACATACTGACTTCCACAAACTATTTCACGAAATGGGAAGAGGTCATCCCTCTGACTCATGTAAAAAAAAGGTGGTTATCCAATTCATAGAACAATAACTGATCACAAGATTCGGTATGCCTTTGGTCCTTGTTTTCGATAATGCCACTTACTTTTATTCCACCCTATTAATAGAGTTTTCTCTAAACAAAGGAATCATAATCACATACTCTACAAACTACTATCCATAGGGGAACGAAGTAGAAGAATCCATCAATAAGAACCTAGTGAGGATATTAAAGAAAAAAATTGTAGAAAACTAGAGGAATTGACACAGTTCACTTCATAATGCCTTATTGGTTGATATATTATCACCCAAAGAATCTATAGGGAATTCCCCATAATTTCTAGTATACAAACAAGAATCCATTCTCTCGAACATACTAAATATTCCATCTCTTCAGCTTGCTCAGGATTCTAGAGAACAACCCTCATTGGTTATTCAAAAAATAATTGATTACCTCCTCATGCTAGAAGAAGAAAGGGAGAAATAAAAATCAAAATTCATTTCTCATCAGTAGATATTTAAAATATGGTTTGACAAACATAAGGCCAAAGAGAAGAATTTTGAAGTAGGAGACTTGTCTTGAAATGGGACAAAGCGAATGAGCCGAAGGAAAAATGTTCAAAATTTCATAATCTATGGCTCAAACCTTTTTAGGTAGCCAAGAAACTTGGGGCAGGAACGTATCAGTTGAAAAATATGAAGGGGGAACCTGACGCCCTCTCAGTGAATGGCCAAGCCCTAAAACAATACTTTTGTTAAAAAAATGTGTGTGTTTTCATGACATTTTGTTTTTAGGTAGGCTGATTACGGAGTCCTTCTTTTTTGTTTTCTTATTATAGTATTTTTTTTCTCTTTGAAGTTTGTGTTCCGCAAAGCATTGGCTGACCTTATTTCATGCGATATAATAAACTCTGTTCCTGACTCATGCTTACATACAAAACAAGAAGCGTTGGGATAATTGCAGTTGTTTTGAAGGAGTTTTGTATCTAACCTGTGAAAATAAACAAGCTTGGCAATGTGATGAAGTGTCCGCCTGGTGGTCTGGTAAAACCTAAAGGGAAATATTTAATCTAGAAAGGACCACATGTACCTAAAGATTCACCTTAACCATCTCATTTTTTGCAAATAACAGACATCCTCATCTCCCACTCGCTCAGCTCATTCTGCTGAAATAAAATCAATTATATCGAATGAGTGCAAAGTAGGAGAGGGTATGAAGATAACTCCGTCAGGGATATATATGCTCGTTGGCAATGAAGCAAGGTCTATGACATCGAGGTGACTCCATCGGGGCTATGGACGCTTACTAGAAGCGGAGCAACATTGTAGCAAGTGAATGATGATAACTAAAAGGCCTGGTGCCAGTGAATTATTTACTCGAATCTTGTCAAAAGAGGGCATGGGTCATGGTTAAAGGAAACAAAGGTGGAATAAAGGTTGAAACCCCATAGGAAGGCCCATATTCCCCAACCGGGGAATTTCAAACACAGGGATAGAAGAGGCTCTAATATAAGAAAAAAAAAAACCAGTTACGTTCATAATAATATTTTGCATCATCTAAGCCCAAGGAAGGAACACAAATTCTTTTTTCTCCCAGTAAGTCACCATTTGTTGAGCACTCAACACACCCTAAAAGCCTTATCAATTTTTTTCACTTCTTGGGTACCACTTGTTTTTTTCACTATCTGACTTTATTTCATTTTGGAAAATGGTTTATCTTTGTTTGTTTCCATATCTCTTATCACCCAATCAGTTGTGTTTGAACTTGTGAAACCTCATGTCTAAAATACCTTAACAACCGAATTAAGAATCGATAGCTAAGCACTGCACCTAACGCTCTCAAGTTCGACATCAGAAAGAATTCAAGTAAATAAAGGAACCACAGAAAGACAACAGTTGTCGAGCACCAATTCTCATCGGCATCGACAGAAGGCGGTTTTGAGTTTGCATAAGTTATTCACATAAAGGTTTGAGAGATAGATGATCCCCTTCGACATCGAAAAAATATGAGAAAGACAAATGTTAACAAAGGATGTAAAGAAATTTCTGATAGTCGATGCCCAATGCGTATATCGAGATCGGCGAAATCCAAAAAGATCAAAACAACAATTTTGACCCCGATAAAGTTATCTCCGATCATCGATCCCTAATGCGTTTTTGACATCGAGACTTTTTCGAGGGAGATGATACAAGAGCACTTGGGTAAGTTTATCGTCGATCATCGATCCTTGACACTTTTCGACGTCGGCAAGATACAATTGGGTTGTAGAACGTATGGCTTAAAGAAAACCCTAACTTCGATTAACATGAGAAATTAAAGTCACTGGTCTCAAATGCCATGTGTCTTTACCACGTAAGAGGGTCGTATGGTCTAGTTTTATCTCAAGTCATTTTGGTTCCCTAGGTCCTAGTCACGCCTCCTAGTCAGCTTTGCCACGTCATATCTGTACGGAAATATCAATCGTCATCATAGATTTTGCAGGAGGATATCAACAAAAATGTTCACAACACAATCTCGACCGTCGATCCACCATCTGAAAGAGAGGAACTTTGGGATGTTTGCGGCATAACAATGGGAGATTTGTGACATAAGATACGATCAGATTTTGGACATTTAATGAACTAGTTAATGCCCAATCTCGCATTAGTTTCTACCCTGTGCGCCAATTAGACAACAACATTTTGAAAATCATTGATAGACCACATTACCACCCATGACCGTGTCGTCAAACCATGATGAATTTAATTTTAAACACCTCCGAAGATCTGGCGGTATATTTAATGAAATTACACTCATAACCTGAATTGAATGGATGATGTGACAAGGTAAGTTCATCCCTGTTTAAATATCTAGAATGGTTTTGAACAAATTCATTCTATGCATAAGTTGAATTCCAGAGAATGCGAAGGAGAAAAGTGAGTGTCACAATACTGCACTGACTCTTTGATTATCCAAACTAGGTTTAGCATTACCTTCATAGGTATGTATCCAAGTTTGTCAATTCGTTGGTTATAATTTATATATGCGCACCCGATTTTATTGCACAATCTCTAAATTATGTTATAGTTGTAGGTAAGATGTCGTCGAGAAATCAAACCACCAGACTCTTTCCGAGAGAACCAAAGATGAAAGAATCTGAGATAGGCAAAGGTTCTTCTCTGGGTACTGCAAGTCAATTGGAGTATGCCCCTAGGGTGAAGCTTGTCATCAAAACAACAATAAAGAAATATTTTGTCCAGCCTCCGACCTTTGGTGATACAGAGGCAAGCACTAGATCCAAGTTTGTTCTCCCACAGTGGGGGGATCTCTTAAAAATAATTATCCAAGAAGAATACCCAGAGTATATCCCACACAACGACCCAGACATAAGGGTTCTCTATGACCAGGTGTTCCCTAACATCCGACGTTCGTCTTTACACATGGTGGTAAGAAGAACCCCTGTTTTCCCTTGCATAGAGGTTCTTAAATGGCTCATCGACCATATAGATGGGAAGAAGTTCTTGATCAACGATGAGAATGGAGGATGTTTTAGAGTTTTCCTCCCGACAGAAGACTAGAAATACTACAACCTTAGGGACCCTGAGGAGCGGCTCAACACGGACTTCATGGTGAATTTCTATGAATTCCATGACACTGGTCAGTTGATGACTTCATGGTGGAAGGAGGAAAAGAAGTTCACTAACTGGAGAAATGGCTGGTATGGAACAATCAACTTGAGGGAGTCATAAATCTATTTGATGGATCTCATCTGTCATCTCTATGGAGAAAAGGATTGCTCCAAGTTTTTGAAAGCATGGATGTCTATGGCATACATAGTGGCAATCGTCGGGAGTAAATTCAACTTGGGATAAATAATCTCAAAACAATTGAGCATCTGTGTACAACAGGATCAGATGCCGAAGGAAGGGGAGGCACCCACTTTCTACATGGCCTCATACCTGCTCGATGTCATGTGTGCAAGGAAGGTCTTCGTCGGCATGAATCTAAGCTGGCATGTTGCAGATATCTCGGTTCACGTCTACTTCAACATACTATGTGAGAATAGGTACAAGAAGTATTTCATACCCTACAGGATTTCATACCCTACAATTTTCATATAGGGTTTTATCTGGTGAAAGATATTGCTCAATCCAAACTAGAAGGGTTGATCCAACTTGAATTCAGGTTCCCGACAAGATGATTCCGCAAGCATGACCCTAAAGGCCTAGTCCTCCAACATTCTTCGCAAGAATCATCCTGTTGTTCGTATGCTCATGATAAATTTGAGGAAAAAAATTTCACAGAGACTACCCAAGAAGGGTACGAGGTGGTGCATAGGATGGCCAACCCAAACATGACCATGCTCAATTCCATGAGCGTGAACGAACAAGTGGAAACTATAGAGTAGTCAGATCAAGAATCCCTCAGGGCCAAGGAAGAAATCAGAGCGGAAGAGACAACAGAGGAACATAGAAGGGGATTACTCTTAATAAAAGGGGTATAGAGGATCATTGATCAGTTGAAAAATGACCCTTACCTGATAGAAATAATGAGGATCTCGATCGATGACCTAGTCGAAAGCCGAGGTGAACCAAGTGACCCAAAGCCGATACAGATTGAAGAAACCATCGGGTCCGAAAAAATTGAAGCTCCATAACCACAGGTCAGATCACCAAGGGAAGTTTCAGTGTGGCCCGAGATAGTGAGGACATCATGAAGGAAAAGTATACCAAATATCTTGTTCGATTTAATTACCATCTACGATGATGAGGAGAGTTCGAAGGTGTCCCTGGTCACTCCGGTGCAAATTACAGAGGAGAAAGAACCTAAGAAAGCATCCACCTCGGGTCCCAATGCTCCAATTCAGATCCGTCTGCATAACAAGCATGAGGTTGAAAGTGCCTTGGAAGTTGAGCCACTCGACCTACTAGGAAACCCAATGGACATCTCGAGGGATGAGCTAGGATCGGGAGAACAAGGAGAAGAAATTCCACATCAGGAAATCGACATCTCAATAGTTGATTATCAAGTAAGTACCAAATCTACCTATGATTCCTCAGTTTTGGCCAGTTCCTTACCACTCGATGAGAAACAACCAAAGTTCGATCTACATAAGAGGTTCAAGAACCCGGTCTTGAACATATATACACCATTGGGAGCCTGGAAAACACTCTTACTTGGGGAGAACAACAAATCCCCGAACCTGTGGATGAGGTTGCTGATATACAAGAAATCACCTACGACCGAAAGAGGAAATCCATCGTGAAGAGAACCACCAAGAAAGTGAGGCTTACTTTGGACAGTTCGATCCTCATCACCACAAAGGAGAAATTAATCAACAAAGAGCATGCCAAGACGTTCGATCTTATCGATGCAGAGATGGCATTCACATATGCCACCCTAGATAGAGAAAGGAAATATGAAGAGGATTTGACCGTTGTGCTAAAGTATTTGGAGCATCTGTGCCATTTGGAGAAATACTATCATGACTCCACATAGAACACGATATTTTTGAGAACCGAATTTCAAGATGCCTACAACAAATTCATGAATGGGTGACACCTTTTCACTGTAGGGATAGCCGACTTCCAAGAAGACACCCTTATGGCACTGGCGATGTGCAAATATATGGAAAGATGGTATGAGAATTCCCACAAAGCGGTGGAAATAATTGATTACATCAACGTTGTTCATAAGGGTCGAGACATTGAAGAGAATGACATTCAGGTGCTAAGGGACAACAACATTGATTGTATAAGGAAGTTGATCGAATACTGGGTGAATATGGCCCAGGAATATCAGCGGGAGATTCAAGAGAAATGGGTTGATTGCGAAATAAGTTGGACCAAGATCAATCAGGGAATGAGAGACACCAGTCTCCCATAATTTGGCTCACATGAGGACTTTGTTGACTTGCATGAGATAGTCAAAAAACATGTAGAACAATAATCATCGTGGGCTGTAGAGATAGAAAAGGTGGAAAACATGGAGCCAGGTCAATTACAACAGTTCATGGAGCAACCGATCAAGGCTCGGATAGTGTTACAACAGTTAAGTGTTAAAGTAGTTAAGTATCGAGCATGGGTAGTAGAAATAAAGGAGATCCTTTTGGCCCTAATGGACCAACACAGATTCTCATATGCCAACACATGCGAGGAACTCTTCGTCGAATGGTTAGAGTATGAGAAGAGTCATCCACTTAAGTGAAACCATTTGATGACTCTTAGAAAACAAAGAGATGGAAGCGCCATGTGGCGATATTTTGTTTTACTTAGATTGCACTTTTGAGAGTTATTTTTAGTTAATATTTTGTTATAAATAAGAGGATCAACCTTTTAGAAAGGTTCTATGGTTTTGGCAAAGACCCTCATTTTTGGAATTGTAAAGAACTATTTCGGAACCACCTTAATTAATAAGTCTTGTTTAGTATTGGAGACAAAACTTATGTTTTTAATTAAAGACACGTGTGATTGGATTTGAGGAGGAACTACTTCCGTTTTTGTTTCATGAATGTATGTTGTAACGAGTAAGAGTTTCTAAATCTATTGATAAGTTAGTTGATTCAATATTTTTATAGTTATTGTCTCTAATGATGGAAAGCAAATCGTTGTGTTAATGTGTGATTAATGGTTAGAGCTAAGGAAACTATTTTTCTTGCCATCATTTTATTGCATGTATGTTTTCTTTCAATAATTGTATCTCAGTCAATAATTAAAATAACAACAAGTTGATGTATTAGTACTAGGATTGTCACATGTATGAAAATCTTTGTCTTCATGCTAGAGCATGAAGGTTATCCCATGCTCAACCTTCTTCAGTAGTTAAGATCTCCCCTTTTACCTAGTTGGTTTATACCAACACACATCTTTTAGCAGACCCACCTAATAAAATAAAATACAAAAGAAAATGTTTAAAATGAAGGAAGAATTTTCATAAGAAGATATCATGTCAATCACTATGTAAATCCCATCGATTATTTGGCCGGATCGACATATCTGGATAACCATTCCACTATCAAACATTGCAGAGTCTAATTGGGCCTTGGTGGCGGGTTTGGTTCCTTCTGTTGAGTTAAATGGATTTAGAAACCCTCAACAGGATGGTGGATTAATATTCCTTATTTCTCCTTGCAAACCATCCATCTCATGTATTCTTCTTTGATGCCTAACAAGAGATACTTCTGGAATGCTTCTTGAATTATCATATGCATAAAAATTCCTGGATGATTAAGGAGATGATTGATGTATTTGAGCTCTTCTATCACTTCTTCAATGATTGGATCTTGTGTATTTCTCTCTTCTTGCATGATGCATGACTTCTTCCTCTTGTCTTGAGCCTGATCCATTCTTCGCTTGCCTCTACAATCGATTTAGGCTTTGCATCATTTTGATATTTGTGGGATTTTGTTCTTTCATCACCTTCTCATCATCTTATTTGTAACTCTTCACTTCTATTCTCAAGCTTCTCATAGTATCTATTAATTTTCTTGTCTCCACTCTGCTCTTATGTCCATTAGATTTTGTCTTTACATTTACAACACTGATATTTTGACCTATGGCTTCTATCTCATGGAAGCAGGCTCCCTTTCCTTCCTCTATTTCCCAAATATTCATTATTATATTTAAATACTAAGTTTATTCCCCTAATTTGGCAAGAAAGTGTTCAAAAAAACATAATTTATGTTAGACAAAAAAAAGAAACATATATACACATTTATAGAAAAAGGACCGCAAAACTTATTATTATTTTTTTGTTTCTTAAGGACACTAGTCATATTATTCTAATTTTAATGCAATCTCTACTACTAATAAAAAAATTCTAGGTGCATATATGGATTCATTTCTCCAATATCTTTCCAATGACTATTTGTTTGCTTAATTTCGAGCTCAGAGAAAAACGTTATGCCCTGCTGAAGTTTTATGGGAATTTTTTTTGCATAAGTTTTCTTTTTATAATGTGGCCTCCATGAGGACCCATTCAACATGTGTTGGATGACATGGAACTAACATGGATGATTATGTGGCACTGCTGTAGCATCAGTCATTGGTCCACTGGTCACCAGGAACTGCTTCCCTTTCTCCTTGTCTCTAAACGCCTCCGGTCTAGTTCGGTCCAACGAGGGGTGATATGATGTCAGTCCAATCCACCTGACCACCAGTCGCCAGGCATATCACCCTGACTCTATGCATTCCATAGTGGCTTCTGGTCCAGTCCACTGGTTATCTCAGCTAAAAGTTTTCATTGCACGTGGGCTCCATAAGGTTCCAAGGTAATCTTTTCACACATAAGTAACCAAAGGTCGACTTTTGCTTATAATCCATTCCCTTGAACTCTTCCCCATGAATGTGGGATAAAGACATAATGTCACATCATAGATCTATGGTGGAGAAATTGTGCGAGTCTTGATCAATAGTTCATGTGCGTTGTCTTTATGGAAGGAAAAAGTGTCAATCCCGTGCTCCAAATTGATCAATGATGGCTCAATGGAAATAATGTAGTCGTCCAAAACAAAAAAAAGGACTAGCATTGGGAGAACAACAATCATTGAAGTTATTGTTTCTCTCCTCTCTCACATATCATCATCAATATTCACCACAAGAAAACATACCATCCTTGCAACGATGGAATAGATTTGCATCCTTGAAAACAAGTTCGCACCCAACGAACTTTAAAATGAACTTCATGGAAATGTGCCCATCACCACAAGTGCATAGGGTTTTTACCATTACTAAAGGCATCCCTAATAGTATACCAATAAGTGTGAAAGTAAATGTCCAACTTCTCATTGTGTGCACTGAGAATGATTTCATTCCAAGAAAACCATCCTCCAAACTTATTCTAGCCCTTGAAGGCCCAATGTTGTAAACCTATAGCTATGATATCACTTTTCAATGTTCCCAACAACCAAGATGAGCCATGCTACTTCCAAAATTCCCTTCAAGAACACTATAATACCAATTTGTAATGTACCAAACTACCAAGCTAACCCCAATACTTCCATAATTCCCTTCAAGATCACCCTTCTTGAACTAATTTTAAATTTCGATAATTAAAATTAATAAAGAAGCATGAAATAAACACATGCATCCATCAAAATTCATGTTACACCATAACATAAATGAAACATCTTCCATGCAAAACAATAACTAGCAAGCAAGCACATTACAAATGCATATCTTAGAGATGATAACTAATACACAATGAAAACAAATATATAAGTAGATAAAACACATGATAGAGAGAACTTGTCTTTCACAATACCAATCACCAGTTGGTTGCAAACCAAGGACGTTCCACCCAACCTTAGACATTGTTGTTCCAAGTTTCAACAACAAGTCACCCCCAAGCAAAGGCTATAAATGGACAAGGACGAGTCTCATATCAATACTTACCTTCCTAAACTAGTCAACAAGCAAGCTCTCACATGTTTCTCAAGCACACAACAAAATCCAGTTTACTAGATCTCTTCCCTTCATCCTGCACTACCTAAAGAAAATGAACCCCATTCATTTCCATGTAGTCCCTTGGGTTGTCCACCTCCTTCTAAGGTTCAATGCTTTTGGTAAGGGAATCTCAATGCTATAACTCCAAGGATTATCAATTGTGGATGGTTCTTTCACCAAGAATGTCAATGCATTCATGCACCCAAGCATTAATTCATTACTAGAATAGACAAGTGATTCCTACAACCAACCACCCTTGGCTTATTACCTTCAACAATTGTTTTTCCCTTTCCCCGTGCAAAACCAAGCATGGGAAAGAAGAGTGAATGAGAGAGAAAACACTCCAAAACCAAATTGAAAATGAAGAAGAAGAATCTAAAGAACCCTAAATAGCCAAAGGAAAGGTTTAAATATCAAAATCCCCAAGGAACAATGTGGTCTCCCCAAGAGACTCACGTTCCTCCTCATTCTCCCCCCCAACAAAAATGTGGGTAAAAAAAATCATTAATAAAAATATTACCCCCCTTTAGCCCCCATCTCTCATGGAATTATAGCCTCTTATAACTCTTGTCCTTATCCATCTCGCAACAAGTGATGCATTCCTATTATTTACATGTTCAAAGCATTACATTTCATAAGCACTCAGCCCCTTTGTAGTTGTTCGGGTACTTCGATCTCTCATCAAATAAAAAAAATACATTTTTAATATAGGGGTTGAAAACTAGGGTATTACATGGATGGGTGGGGTGTTTGACTCTAGGTGGCTTCAAATTGGACTAGTCCACACCCTTCAAGATACACAGTAATGTATTTGTTCTTCTCAGATGTTCTTCTTCATTTTCATTGTTCAATTTCCATAACCCTCTCTATGGCGTGGAAAACTCTTACATATTCAGTGGTTTATATAGTTTCTTGAGCATTACAATGACTTCCATATCCCTAAACTCTCCCATATTGAGATGCTACATGTATTCTCCCATTATTGTAGGACTTGTTGAAATAGAATTTTTACCAACAATTTCATTATAAATCAAGGATTTAACCAAGACATGAAAAATATATGATGGTGAAAGGGCTATATACAATGAATCCCCATTTGATACAAACAAATAAAACGAAATGGGAATATGTGCTTATAGCTCAGATAGAAATGAGTTTGCACCTGACCAATTTAGTTTGAGGTGGACATGATATACTTATGAATCAAAAGCCAACTTCTTTTCTACTTGTCTCTTTGCTTATTTTCTCATTTAGGAAACAAAAGCAAAGGAGTAATTTGGCTAAGTTGTACCCTTTTAGCCTAATTGGATGATATAAAACAATCAATATTGTTAGAATATCTATTACTCTCCAATCAATTAGTTGATTAAATTAAAATAAGGAAGAAAAAAGGGAAAACAAATGCAATCCATTAGTTTGTATAATCTTCATCCTTCTCTTATGAAAGTTATGTCATGTCACCAAACTAGGAGTAGAAATAACAAGGGGTATTAAAAATGTCACAAAAAATGGATACCTAGGATATCTAGTGAAAATAGGGGTTTTAAAAATTGGAATAGTGTATTGGGAAGTATGAGAGTTTTGGAATGTCACCAAACTAGGAGTAGAAATAACAAGGGGTATTAAAAATGTTACAAAAAATGGATACCTAGGACATCTAGTGAAGATAGGGGTCTTTAAAATTGGAACAATGTATTGTTAAGGGGTTCAACAAAATAATTGTAGGAAGTATTCTTTAATATCTAGTGAAATTAGGGGTATTCTTTAATATTCCAAGAATGCATGTATTATTTCATAGGTTCATTAAGTGAACCTCCCTTGTCCTTTGGTCAATTAATGTTATGCTTACTCAACTATAATTAACCATGTAAAACGTTAATCAAACATGATCAAAGATATTCAACCATGGTCAATCATAAATGACCATAAACAATCATTGAAAACTTAGTGAAACACAATTAACCATAGTCAACCATACCTAACCCAGCCAATCATTATCAACCATCATCAATTATGGTCCACCATAATTGACTATACCCAACATGGTCAACATTGTTATGGTCAACCATGGTCAACATAATAACATGGCCAACCATAGCCAACAATAGCTAACCAAAGTCAACCATAATTGTTCATTGTTACCCATAGTAAAAAGGGTCAACCATAGTTAACCACATTCAACTATATCAACATGGTCATTTATAGTGAACCATGGTAAAGCATCATTAACTAGGTCAATTATAATTAACCCTTGTTAAATATTCTAAGCCAAAGACAACCATAATCAGCATGGTAAATCATTTTTAAGTATAGACAACCATTAGCAATCATAGTCAACATGGTTGACTATAGCCAGCTAAGGTTAGTAAGTTCAACAATTGTCATCAATAAATTATTAATCTAGTGAACCAAGTCAACTATCAACTATGAGTAATTAAACCTTGGTCAACCATAGTCAACATGTCATTCATAATCAACCATGCATGACCACAATCACCTCTCAATTAATAGTAGTGAGTAAATTTTAGTGAAAGGTAAAGTGTATCAACCACTTTTAATTATGCACCTTTAATGATTTAATGTTGTTTTCTTATTCAATGTGTCAATCTCTTATAAGGAAAATGGTGGTATAAGGAAAATGGTGGTAGGATAAGGCTTGTATTAAGTCATTTTATTTTAAAATACTAATAAACTCAAAAAATAAAAAGATTTTTGATGTTGGAAAGAAGGAATGAGAAATAACCCAGCGTTGAGAAAGAACAAATCAGAAATAACTAGCGATTATGATTTAGATTGCATGCCAATTTTAGTTTCCATGAGGAGGTTATTTTCAAAAAGGTTTTTAACATTTAATTGAATCTATTCAATTTTTCTAATCAAACTTAAAAAACACCAAATTGTCATTTAAAAACAAAGTTTTGTGGTATTAATTGGTCACAACATAATCATCTATTTTTAAATTTTCAAAAGATTTTTCTAATTTAAAATTTTCTAATATTACATTGTAATTGATCTTTATTGTAGCATTTCTAACAAGTTCCAAAGATCTTGGAAGGTAGAATACCATGAATACGGACTTCCCAACTCTCGTAAGCAATAGCTATGCTATTATGGTGGTAATAAACCATTTTATACTTATGTGATATTTGAATGTTTCATTTGTTTAAGTTGTTGTTAATTACTTGTATGATTAAAATTAAGAAATGGAATTGTATTTCTGACACGTTTAATGGTTTTTTCAAAGCAATCCATCTACAAGAAATGGTAAATCTAAGACCCCATTTTCAAAGAAGGGTAATTGTGTGTTACATCAAATTAAATGAGGAGCAAAAGTAGACGCAACTCCTCAAGTCTGTATCTTGCAATTAATTGTAACCAAACACTTGCTAACTTTAACAAATACCATACTCACAAGCTTATGGAATGACAAAGCCTCGTAATCCCTATGTCCCATAATTATTACCACTTCCCCATTATGATCCTCTTTGCTGGTTGTGTCACTGAAAACTGAAATTAGCTAAGAATCTGGCAGCTCTTGCATGAATCAACAAATCTAAGCGGTTTTGGGTTGAGTAAAGTTCACAGTCAATTACATGAGTCATTTTAGAACGGAATTGGGAGGACCAATCCATTCATTGTGTATGGACTCTTATTATCGTTTGTTTTTGGAATCTTTTCAGATGGGAGATCTGGCATGAACCACCTAGTCTAAGCGGTTTTGGGTTGAGTAAAGTTCAGTCCAATGACATGGGTCAATCATGTTTTGTGGGACCAATCCACCCAGGTTTGTATCGTTTTAATTTACATCAATGGATTCTTTAAATATTTTATTATTATTGAGATTTGAATTAAAAAATATAATTTTATTTAATTGAAATTTGAAAATATTATATTAAAATGGTTGTAACATAGTTAAAGAAAAAGTATTACTCTCTTGAAGTTTCATACAAAATTGACAGCTTTCATTAACCACATAAAAGAGTTTGGAAATGTTCATAATTATTACATTCAAAATATTATGGCAAGTATATTGCTTTAAAAAAATATCTAAGATTTTAATTACTTTGAAAAACCTAACACTTAGGAAAACACATTGTGGTCGTTAGCATCCTCCTAATCTAGATTGGAAGAAAGAGAATTTTGTTGTCCAATGTCCATATCATCTTTCATTTGATGTATTGTCTTCGCCTCATTAAGATCTCTTGGAACAAAGTTGTTTGACATCCTATGGTTTGAAGTTGTGGAGTGAAAATCCTTATGAAGGTTGATGACCATGTTTCTTAACATACTACACTTTGCTTCCAAAACATCGATTTTCCAACTTTGCTAGACCAAGAAATTCATAATTGTTGCATTCAACTTGGTGCATTGATGTTCATTTTCGTAGACATTGGGCATCATCGAGAAAAGAGAGGATGTATTATCTTGTATAGACTCTTGATGCCTTTGAATAGTTTTCTATATCTCTTGAATGTCCCTATAATCTATGATTTCTAAACCCAAAATAGAGATAGTTGAAGAGGACAGAGGAAAATTGAAAGTAATTTGACCAAATCTATATCCATCATAGAAGGAAGATCCTCTACTCCATAATTCTAACAACAATACAACCAGAGCATTATACTTCCATAGATTTTTAATACCAACACATCTAATCCCAAGTAAAACCAAAAAGGCATATCCCAAGCATTTAAAAACCAAAGCATATAATGACAAAATCTAGGTACTAGTGAAATTTAGAGAGCCAAAGAGATGAACGGTACAACATAATAGAGGAAGATGAAAATGATACATAAAATCCACCCTTTGATCCAAAGACAGAACCTAATTATGAATTTCATATACCAAATTCCAGATGTGTTCCAAAAACCAAAGCCCCCTAGACATCATCCACTGAAAACACCCAAATGTAGTATCCTGCAAACCTAATTTCTTATAAACCCACCATGAAACTAGAGAAACTCTTACCAGATGGGTTCTATACTAACTAAGGATACTCCAAGATTCATTGCAAATTTTGAACCTACATTGCTTCATTGTCCCACCACACCAACAAGAAATTGCAGAGAGTTTAATTCAATAGACAAGACAACAATTAAAGATCACATACCAATGAGATGGGGTCATGTATTTTCATATCCCTTCTTGACACTTGAGGAATAACATGAGATGTGTCGGAAGACGTTAATTAATGGAGTTGAAACATGTCTTAAGTTCATAAACCTTGGATTCTTAGGTGATTATCTAATAGAATCGCCCCCAATTTTTTCTCAAGACCCCTTGATTGAGAGTGATAGCTTGATTTTCCAATGTATTGGATTTATAATTTATTTCTCTAAGGACCTGAAAGTATGAAACCCTCATCAAACTATTAACCTCCTTGTTTATTCCGGTAATGTTCAAAGTGAGATTATTATCTAATAGAGTTGATTTTGTAGTCATCAATTTGATAATAACATTTGAGTCTTTAATGTCGATCAAAGATTTTATATTGGATTCCTTTGTGAAGAGGAGGTTTTGGAGAAGAGCATATGCCTTCGTTTGATTGTTTGTGGATATTCATAGGCCTAACCAAAATTATTTCCATTTTCCCTTCCAAATTTGATATGATTAAGCTACATATACTACCCCTTGAATTAAAAAATATATTAACAAATAATAAAATATAATAATAAAGTATAACCATTTTTCCATTATATTGTTTAAACATATTTTTTTATAAATATAAATAAATTTAATAATAATAAATCTAAAACATTTATTAATTCAGAAAATTGCCTTTTTTTTTTTTTTCCTATATTTAATGAACCTAAAAAGTAAACCAAATTTCTGTTAATTTGTACTTGATATACTTACACCAATTGTATTTCTCAAATTTGTGAAAAGAAGTGTTGTTAGTTTTTTTTTAATGACTGTCTTTGACATGAACCAGCTATATTTTAATAAGAGTTTGGAAGCTTTTCTATTTTAATAGCAACAAAACTTAAAAGGGAAAACAAGCAGGGCATGGATAAAATTTGAAGGGTAGGGTTTTATTTTCGAAGAACTATGATTAATTTAACCCTTCAATATTGATAGGTTAAAATAATTCATTATTTTCATTTAAAATAACAATAATATAATAAAAAATTCTTTATTATATATGAAAAACATTTATAAATAGCAATTTCATACATAAATGATGAAATAAACAACTAGAACAACGGTCATGTATATAAAAACTCTATATAATTGACCTACTTGTGTAAACTCTTAATTACAATGAATTGAAATTATGAAAGTTAGTATGAGTAAAAAACTACACACATTTTCCTAACATTCAAATCTTAATTCTTGTTCATTATACCAATTGTATATGTTATTGTAAAATGCAATGCAACTATGAGAAATATGAAAACTAATAATATTTTTAAAAAATATAAAGAAATGTTTTAAAATTACTCTCTCATTTATATCAAACTATTATATTGGCATGCCTAAAGGTGTGCAAAGTCTATAATAATTGTAATATAAGTCCTATTGAACATATGGTAACTTTTTGGAGCCACTTTGAAAATAGTTTACTTCACTATATAGTGTTAACAATCTTAGATTGAACTATAAAAACACCAGACACTACAACATTGTTTAAAATAATGTGTCATCACCAACCTGCTCAACCTAGTGGAAGAGAACATCACAACTTCATTCTTGTCTAAGTTTCATAAAATTTATTCCAATTTACCTCATGCAAATCATGAGGTGTTGATAGGTATAAAAACATTAAAGTTTCTAAGGTTTCTAAACAAAGTCTAGATCTATTATCATTTTTATAGGGTTCAACTTAGATATCCCTCTTTTACAACTAGCCCTCCTCATTGGAAGAACAATAACATTTTCCCACAATTTAATCAAATTTGGAATAGAATCACGCCACTCTAGTTCACCTCCTCATTTTCCCCATGATCCAAACATGTTTTTCTTTCGATATGCTTGATGTCAAGTGACAATAAAACTTTCCATTTCACCTTCACATTTTTCGATATCAATTATTGGTGAGTCTCTAATGCCAAATTTTCCACATAGCCATAACATATGTCTTTCATTCTCTTCTTCAAAGCAACAAAAACAACAAAGAATTTTTGTTGCACTGAATACAAGTAAATTTGTAACCTGTCATTTAGAAAATGCTTTTCCTAAGTGAATACAATCTTCCATAACACTAGAGGAAAGTGAATTCGGTATAGTTTCAAATCTTAATGAATGAACATATGAATAATGTGTATTATCAATAAACTCCACAAATTTCCATTTTCCAATTTCTTCAATAAATATGAAACATGTTAAGAACGATCCCTAAATATAGCTTGCAATAATCTCTTGCGAAGAAGTTCAATAAGTACATTTAATTACATACCAATGGATGTTATATCAATATGTTCCTCTTGAAATTGTTGACTCAATTTATTTAATTCAATACAAAGATCAACAAGAAAACGGATACAAAATTGAACTTGAAATATTATTCTTATTTCATACATCTTTTTATCATCACATTTCCATTCCTATGACAATGTTGTTGTAATGAATCTCAAGTTTACCATAAAATAAAAAAATCTATGACCATTAATTTCTCAAGTTTCGTTTGTATATATTTATTTGGTCGAAGGAGGGGTTCCTAACCCACTCTGTTATAAGTCTTTGTGTTATAACACCTAATTCCTACTTACCATAAAATGTTATTTCTACACCATCTCAACTTGTTCCGAGTAGAGAAAACATTCCAAGAACCCACCAAGGTTCTAGCAATTTCGTGTATGCATATGTAGATCTAGTTACACAATGTTCGGACTCAAGATACATATCATAACTCACTCTTTCACATAGGGATTCATGTTATAATTCTCTCTTTTAAACATTTGATCCCCGAGTTCGTGCGCAAATCCACCTAAGTGATTTACCCTTGGGAAACATTATTTAAATTCCATTTAGATGGCCATGGGGTCGATTTTAATAACCAATGACTAGTATAAATACTGAGTCCTAGTCATCTAAGGGATCTTAGAACATGCATGTTGAGTGATATGAATGTTCTAGTTCCAAACCCCAGAATGGAATTACGACGAACGAGGATTGTGATGACTTCTCGTTACCCCGACTTATTTTGTTATATCTCAATGAACGCTTAAATTGGACAAGCTACTAACTATAGCTATCATTGTGTATGTGAACGGGGTTTTAATTTTTTTGAGTCATGGAGGACGTCTAATCGTGACATTGTAAAAGGGGGAAGGATGGTCCACTGACAGGGGTAATTAAGGCTTTGGAGCTACCATTAATAATAGCCCCGCGAGCACAAGTTACATCGTACTCTCCTGGATTGTCACCCAACGTGTCACACTGGCTCTGCCCTTATCACATGGATAACCGTCCTTCTTTACCCTTCTCATTTACTCTAAGACATCAAAGAACTGCTTAGATTTTAATGGGTTCATAGTTTTTGCATTTTTGAGTTCTCCAAGGAGGTTCTACACAATTTTCCTTAGCAGCAAAGGGTGATGTTATGGAGGTCGTTTCCCTGTTGCAAGAATGGTGTGGACCTTTTCCTGGTAAGCTCTTCCTTAAACATTTACCATAGAAGAGAAGCTAAAATGGAGTATATAAAAAAAAACCTTATAGCATTGTCATAATCATTTTGCATATGCTGTTATGTTTTCTTTTTTCTACTAAAATCTTATTTGTAGTGCTTTCGTAGTCCTCCCCATTCCTAGAGAGGTGTTTTCCTCTGACATGCTCGATCTTCCTCTCTAGTTTTAGAGAAAAAATATTCATTTTATTTTTTCTATGCTTCGGGGTATAAGTTTTGTAACCTCTCAGTTTATTCTCCCTATATTGAAATATTTTTGGCTGGTATAGAATAAAATAAGACCTCTGTTAATCTTTGAGAAGTCTAAAGATAGTATTCTGTGGTATATCCAAATCCTTACTTAAAGCAGTTAATGTCTTTATCCTGGTCAATTTGATTGGATTAAACAATTGGGATATCTCTGTATTGATTAAAGACTTATATATTGTTTGTGATTTGGTTCTGGGTGGATATGTTTGGTTTCTAGTTCTGTATGAACATATTTCACTAATATTATGCACAGTATCACTTGTTTGCTTAAAGATTTTCATTAAAAACGTTAACTACTGTGTAAATATTTCCTCCTTTTATTTTTGTTTCAAAGGGTTGGTATATTTCACTAATGATGGACCCCATTTGCTGTGAGGGTACCCATAAGAGAGTTATTAAACCCTCCACCCTTGGCCCAAGCATCCGTCCAAACGAAGACAACAAGGAGGAAAAAAAAATAAACGAAAGACATGCGAGCCTGTCGAACCAGAAGTTAAGTATTATCCTAGATTTAACCATTATCATTCGGTTGGTATTCTTCTTACTTTTTATCTATGACTACTGATGATTTTAAATGATAATTCTTTCAGGGCTTTTGTTTGCACACAGATCTCGGACGTGTGGTTCTTGTCTACGACGCAAAAGGTATTCGAGTTCTCTTTATAGACCCTTTCGGAGTTCAAACAAAGAAGGGAATGGTCTCTTTCTAGATGTATAGATGTTTGGTATTGACTCACTTAGTATTCCTATAATAGTTGGAAAGAGGGGGGGGGTTTCCCAGTCGTACTATTGAATTTCGAGTCCGACTGCTATTTGTGTAAAGATTACTTCTACATGACTCTTTTATTGAAAAAGAAATGATTGATGGATATTTATATTTAATCCTTTCGTCGTTCTTAACCTGCATTTTTCTTGGAGTGACTACCGTATTAAATACATACATACATACATACATACATACATACATACATACATACATACATACATACATACATACATACATACATACATATATATATATATATATATTCAGTTTTTGAATGTTGGTCTGGTCCATATTACAGTTACGCATTGTATGGAAAGGATCTGATACAAATTTCTTAGTTTTATATTTATAAAATCGAACAGTCCTTTCGTGTTGTATACACATGAAATATCGAAATTCTCCCATAATGTTTTCTTTTCCTTATTTCGAGTCTGTATGATATTGTGATTGTGTAGTGTTCTTACTAGGGGTTTCATGCGTATAAGTAACAGTCTAGTTGACTTAAAAGGTGCCATATTATCTTTCATGGCTATTAGGTCATTACAACTTCTGGGGCTATTTATACTTTTTAGTTAACAAAGATGGAAAAATTACCACATCTACGTAAATCTAAATCTAGGTTCTAGAATATTCCTTGTATTTATCGGCCTTCGGGCTTCTATTATTTGGTTACAGGTCTCCGTAAATGTTTGACAGATTTAGATTTGTTCGAAAAAAATAGTTCCAGAACTTAAAGTATAGCTAACTAGCCCTGATCGCTTTCTGATCTACCATTAATACGTATTATTATTATTATTATATATATATATATATATATATATATATATATATATATATATATATATATATATATATATATATATATATATATATAT
>ML780984.1:733911-749340 GCA_009831015.1 Picea engelmannii | reverse complement strand
TCGATGATGGTTTGTTTCATATTCCTTCAATCGAGTAACCCTAATGGATTACATTTCCAAAATTTTGAACATCTATTGAGCACAATTGTGAAAGCACACCATGGTGTCCCATTTTGAGTAATTTCTTCATGTTGGTATATATTATCACTTTAGGGGACTTCCCTTGGATACCTCTAAGTTAAATTTCCTTTCCTTATGAGGAGAATATCATGATAATCTCTTGAAAATTAAAAACCACTATTCCCAATGTGATCCAGATGGATTTTTATGGCCTCCCACCTATTCCAACTAGCTCATTTTGGCAGTTTTCTAGTTTGGCAGTTTTTTTCTAGTTTTCGGGTCCTCGACTTCCAGGCCCTTTTGAGGCCCTAAACAAAACTTTTAGGGCTCTCCACAGTTGGAATATTGACTTTTCTAATGTAAACATCTATATTCCTTGGATATACCTTTCCAACGGGACATCCTGTGCCTAAAACGAAGATCATATGCAAAAGTTACGACCCCGGGAAGTTGATGTACTAACTTACCCCAATGGGGCCCACATGAATTTTGGTGCTTCATCTCCTAGCATTAGGTTTTTGGATGTCTAGGGTTTTTGAATTCCCATTTATTTTAAAAATTCTTGGAGAGCCTCATTGTAATCATCTTCTTCCAAATGAGCACAACTATCACATCTCTTCTTAGAGATTAGTTGCCACCATTCTAGCAAGCTTGTTTTCAGTTGCTTTTTACAGTTTCAACACATTTTTATATTGAATAGAAACTGGTTTTAATGCATCTCTATTATTTTATCTATGTTATCCTTGTGTTTCTGTGTTAAGAATAATAATAATTTGTATTCATTTCTTTTTTCTCATAAAATCTAGATCAATGGTATAATATCGGTCTGCTCCTTGTCATTCTTAATGCATGTCCTCGACGAGGTTAGGGTACAAATAATTTAGTCTCGAGCTTGTTTCTATTGAGGAAAAAATCTCTCATGCACCTACGAAACCTCTCATGGAGAGAGAAAAGAAAGATTACAAGACAGGATATCCTTTCAAAATGTTTCTAGAGGAAGCCCTCACGCAACAGAGGAATGAGATGATGGATAGTTTTGTGAAAATCCTTCAGCAGCTACCAACATGCGATGCATCTTCCTCAAGTGGAGGCACCTCCCCCTTCAAGGTACAAATAAACTTTTATATTCCCATATTTGAATGTCAGATAGACGCAGATGCTATAGAAAAATGGTTGGATCTACAAAAAGGGTATTTTTTTGTCCATAACTTTTCGAACACGGAAAATATTACGTTTGCGCTCCTCAAAGTCATTCCCCATGTCAAATATTGGTGGGATACTTTCTGTGAGAAAAAGGAAATAGAGGAACCCTCATCATTTAGATTCACGGTCACCTCGGAGTCCTTTAGCGATGCTATCAAGTATAAATACTACAATGTCGGAAGTTATGATGACCTATATACAAAATGGACTACACTGCGGCAAGAAGGAGACCTAGGAGTGCCAAAGTTCAAAAATATCTTCAATACCTTGCACACAAATATGGGTATCAAATATTCTGAGTGACTTTTGGTGCTCAAGTATCATGGTGGTATTCATAGATACATCCAGGCCAAAATGGAGTTTTTGAACATCTCATCCTTGGGCGTAGCCTATCGATATGCCATCAAAATTGAGCAAAAGCTTAAACAAAAGACACGACAATTTAGGCCTGGGAACCCCTCACATAAAAAGAAAGTAAAGGGAAGCCCCAACCCATAGAAAAAAGGAAAAAGAAAAGACAGAAAACCTCAGGACAACCAGTATAGGCTGAAAGCAAAGAAGGACACCATAAAGACAAAGAAATATATTGAGAAGTGGTTCGACTTCCATAAGAGCCCCTGGAATAACACTGCTAATTTTCTCTCAAAGAAATCGTTGGTGGCTGAGGTGAAAGACTTTGAATCATATGTGGGTTCTGAATCTAATTCAAAACCAGAAAGGGGGAGACATATCATTGATGCGGAACCCAATGCCATTGTTTCTACCACCAAGGTCCAACCCAGTGAACCAGACGAGCCAGAAGAAGGCGAGCACCTCTTTCATTCAAAGATGTGGCTAAAAGGCACCCCACTGAACTTTATCGTTGATAGAGGTAGACAGAAGAACCTCATCTCAGAAGAGGTCATCAAGTGGCTATCCCTGTCGATAACTCTGCACCCACAACCCTACACCATTTTATGGCTCCACCAAGGAAGTGATCTCCGCGGCAACCAACAGTGTCGTGTGTCATATGGCATCAAGACATTCAAATATGAGGTCTTGCGTGATGTTTATCCTCTCGAAGTTTGTAATTTTCTTTTGAGCCAACCTTATTTATGGAAATGTCATGTTGTATATGAGTCTAGGCCTCGCAGTGTTATTATTACTTTGAACAGGAAATTGTACAGGATACCTGAGGCAATCCCACCTAGTGTTATTTCCTTGATCTCTTCCAAGAAATGCAGGAAGGTCATCTCTCAGACTCAGAAGTTTTTCTTCTTCATGATTTGTTTTTAGAGTGACAGAAAGATTGCAACCACATCTAGGGCCTCCACAACTGACCTCTCCACACAGAAGAATTAAGTGGACAAGGTCATGGAAGAATACAAATATATCTTCTCCTCACCTACCGAGGTACCTCTGCACTGCCAGGTCAAGCATCCCATCGATATGACCCCCAACGCACTGCTTCCCAATAGGCCAGTCTATCGTTGTTGTCTATTAGAGAATGAGGATATCAAGCGATAGATCCAAGAACTGCTCCACAAGGGGCACATCCATCCCATATCATTGCCCTGTGGGAGCCCAATCGTGTTGGTGCATAATAAAGACAGGACCTAGTGACTATGCATTGATTACCGGTCCCTAAATAAAATCACAGTCAAGAACCGATACCCAGTTCCCCGAATCAACAATCTCCTTGATCAACTCAAGGGGGGGGAATATTTTAGTAAGATTGATCTGAATTCTGACTACCACTAGGTCCCAATAGAACATAAAGATGTATGGAAGACCTCCTTCAAGTCAAAAGAAGGTCTTTTTTAATGGTTGGTCATGCCCTTTGGTTTGACAAATTCTCTAACAACTTTCATGAGGATGATGGATGATATCTTGTGACCTTTCACCAATAATTTTGTAGTGATGTATCTGGATGACATCCTCATCTACAACAAGACTTGGGCAGAATGCTTGTAGCATATTCAACAGGTTCTACACACCCTGCGGTAGCACAAGCTATATGCCAACTTGGAAAAATTCTCCTTCGGCATGGAAAAGGTCCAGTACCTAGTTTACATCATGGATCAACATGGTGTGCATGTGGATCCAACCAATATATAGGTCATCTGTGACTGGCCAACCCCAACCACACTCACTGAGCTTCAAAGCTTCTTAGGCCTTGCCAATTTCTACCATAGTTTCATCTTGGGATTCTTGCATATTGCATGGGCCCTTGGCCAAGTAAACAGGGGTGGTGTTAAGGAAAAAATTTTGTGGGGCCTATCCCAGTAGAAAGCATTCGATGATTTAAAGTAGCGCTTGTCCTCAACCCCAGTACTTTAATTATCGGACCTGCAACAACCCTTTAAGATTGATACAGATGCTTCAGACTATGTTGTGGGCACAGTTCTCACTCAGCATGACCACCCCATGTCCTATCATAGTGAAACACTATCAGATGTTGTTTGTAAGTACCCTACTTATGACAAAGAAATGTACTCCATTTTGTAATCCTGCCGCCAGTGGAGACATTACATTCTTGGGAAGGAGACATTCATCCACACGGATCATAATCCATTGTAGTTCATGCAGACACAAGGAAAATTGCAAAATGACCGCCATAATAAGTGGTACACATACTTGCAACAGCTCCACCTCAACATCAAGTATAAAAAAGGCAGTACCAACTAAGTCACTAATTGCCTCAACCGACCTCCAGTCATGTCACTCACCACAGTGCTAGACTATTACATCCATGAGACCTCCAAATGGCCCCACCTCTATGAGATAGACCCTGAATTCACCACCACATACCAAACGTTGGGTGTAAACTCAATTGTCGCTAATTTCCATCTTCAAGATGAGCTATTGTGTTTTCTAGGCCATCTCTGTGTTCCATCAAGTGAGAAAATGAAGATGATTTTAGAAGCCCACTACATTCTGGTGGCATGACACTTCGGTGTCGAAAAGATAGTGGCAGTGTTGCAAAAAAATTTCTACTAGCCAAAACTTCGACAAGATGTCGACAAGTATATTAGGTCCTACACTTCCTACATTATTACCAAGCCAACCACTAAGAAATAGGACCTTTACACCCCCCTTCCTACTCCTGACAGGCCATGGGGATCCATATCAATGGAATACATGTCGGTCCTTCCATCCACCAAGAGGGGAAATGATTGTGTTTTTGGAGTTGTTGATCGCTTTTCCAAGATGGCGATCCTAGCCATGTACAAGAAGAGCATCACAACAGAGGCCACCACCAAGCTCTTATTTGAATGATTATGGGTCCATTTTGGAATCCCACAAATAATTTTCTCATATCGGGACAGCCTCTGGTCGAGCCTCTGGTCACTACTTGACACCAAGCTCACCAAATCCACTATCGTCCACCCCTAGACATATGGCCAAATTGAGGTCTTCAATCAGATAATCATGCATATCCTACGCATGTACAACTACAAGCATCCCCACAAATGGGATGAGAGTCTTCCCTATGTTCAACATAGCTACAATCGATCCCTACATAGCTCAATCGGCCATAGCCCCTTTCAAGTCGGGTTGGGATTCCAATCATTGGGTCCCATGGATGTTGCACTACCTCTTGCGGCCACCCCGGTCGACTCATCACCTACTCCAAATGAATTTGATAAAGCCTCCCAGTTCATTAAGCGGATCCAGCACATCCACCAATAGGTTTAGGATATTTTACAAAAGTCCAATGCTAAGTACAAGCAGCGCCATGATCAACATCGGGTGTTGGATAAGTTTTAGGTGGGAGACAAAGTGTGGTTGCACTTGCACAAAGAACGCCTTACAGGGCCCCATCAAAATATTTTCCCACTCAGTTATGGACCTTACACCATCACCAAGGATGTGGGTGACAATTCTTTTGAGCTCAACATTCCCCCTTTCCTTGGCTTGCACCCAGTGTTCAACGTGGATCTCCTTCGGCCATATTTCCCACATTTATTGGACACCTCAAAGATAGTAGAATAATTGAAACCAATAGAGTTCAACCTTGACTGCATGCAACATGCATCCAGTTATCATATTGTGGACACACAGTTCAAGGTCACTCACCAGCAAAGGATCCAACTTTATCTAGTTGTCAAAGCAGGGCATCTCCTGCACCAAGGCAAGTGGCTCACCCAGGGCCAAATTCAGTAGAAATTTCGTCTTATGATGGGGTAACTCAACGCAATGAAGACCATTTCTTCATAATAGGAAAGGATTTATCCATATGGATGTCGATGAAATCCCACCTATTCCAACTGTCTCATTTTGGCAGTTTTCAAGTTTGGCAATTTTTTCTAGTTTTTGGGTCCCTTACTTCTAGGACCGTTTTGAGGCCTTAAACATTGTTTTTAGGGCTCACCATAGTCAAATTGTAGACCAAGTTAGATTCTGGTGGAACCATGTGTATTCCTCAGATAGACCTTTCCAACGGGTTGTCGTGCACCTAAAACGAAGATCGTATGAAAAAGTTATGACCCTGGGAAGTTGATGTACTAACTTACCCCAACGGGACCCACATGAATTTTGGCGCTTCATATCCTAGGGTTAGGTTTTTGTATGTATAGGGTTTTTTCATTCATGTTTATTGCAAAAAGCCTTGGAGAGACTCATTGTAATCATCTTCTTGCGAATGAGTGCAGTCATTACATCTCTTCTCACAGATAATCCACCACCATTCTAGCAAGCTTGTTTTCCATTGCATTTTACAGTTTCAACACATTTTCTTATTGAATAGGAACCAATTTTACTATATCTCTATTATTGTATCTATTTTATCCTTATGTTTCTGTGTTAATAATAATAATAATCTATGTTCATTTTGTTCTGGTCATAAAATCTGGATCACAATGATTGTAAACATTGGACTCCTAACACAACATCAGTGCCACCTATTTTGATTCCAATCATGGGAATATCCAATAAATACTTCCCCATATTCATATTAATACTATGGCACTTCCCTAAAAAATTTATGGTACCTCCATGTGCAATCATTACTTGAAACTATGTTGCTATAAATACAAAGCAATTGAGAGGTTTCACTAATTTGCAATTAATGAAGTTATGGGTACTACCATAATCAATCAACATTGTTACCTTTTTCTTTCTAATATATCCTTCTATCTTGAGGGTTTGTGGAGTTAATTCCATTCAATGCATGACAAGATATGGTTGGAGTAGTTTCTTCTAGTTCTATATCCTATTATGGTTCCAATTCTTGATCTCCTTCTTCTTCATAATATATGTATAATTATTTATTTTCACCACATTTATTCCCTTTATTGTACTTGATATCATAATTGAAACATAGTATATTTTCTCTTATTTCATCCATTTTTTGAGGTGTCAACCTTGTAGGTTGAGTGAGGTTAGGAGAGGGAACATGGTGCTCTCTATAGTTGTTGGAGATCACTCTTCTAGTAGCCATATTTTTACTCTCAACTTTCCTTACCATACTAAAATCATGCTCTATGTATTGAGGTTTGAAGAGACGCACCTCATGTTGGATTTTCTCCTTTGAAGTTCCCATAAAGATATCTAACAAGTTATCATGTTGAATGTTCTTTACCTTGAGACTTAGTTCTTGGAATTGATGAATGTGCCATGTAATTAGAAATATTTGTTCATTATTTATCAATTTAATAAAGAATGCATTTATCTTAATATTCACATAAAGTGCTATAAATTCATCCATAAAAATGGACCAAGAGATAATAGAATCATTTTTTCTCTGACAAAGTCGTTGATACTAGAAAAATTGATCATTTTCTAAATACAAGGATGTAAGGATTACCTTTTTTAAGGTTGGAACTTGGTGTAGATCAAAGAATTGCTCCATATATAGTATCCATGTTATAGAATCTTTTCCATCAAATTGTTTCATATCAATCTTTGGAATTAAGTAGTTCCTTGGTGTTGAGTGGAACCCCTAATGATGCAGATCTAGAGGTGATGTATAATCATGATTTTGAGGCTCAATACCTATTTGCTCCACATTTACATGATTTCCTTGTGACCTAATTTCTCCTAGAGATATTCTTTCATCTAGGGTATGTAACAAGGTGGTTGACATGGAATTTTTCAATTCTTCCATCTCCTTTTCCATTTGTTACCTATTTTCACCTATATTTTTTTTCCATATGTTCTATATTAAATCATTTATCCTTTGTTCCATTTCTTCTTCTTTTTTTAATTGATCAAATCATACTTTTTCACTGACCTATCATTCAATCCATTAATTTCATTATCGAAATTGGATAGTTGGTTCTATATCTCTCATTTTCTTCATGAATCTTGGTTGATATTTCTAGAGATTCAATGGGAGAATTAATTTTCGGAGCACCCTTCTCCACGTGGGACAAAAATGATAATACTCCTATTTTTTTCTCTTTATCACAAATTTTAAATCACCAAAAATAGATATTTCAATCAAAAGTTAAGCCAATTGTAAGTCGTGTACCTTTAAAACCCTAATATTGATATTGTCTTGCTCGCTGACCTTTGTCCTAATGTATCTATGAAATTTTATCCCTTATGAGTATGAAATTTCTTATTATATTACTATGATATATCTTCTCTACAATGTCATAGTTATGATCAAAATTTGATGTGACAAGTGAAAGTTATGATAACCTTCCCAAAACTTGTTGATTCTTATCCCTTTCCAAATAGAGAACTTGTATTGAATACAATGTGTCCAATATTTCAGATCTGATTTTGACATTTTTGCCTGAAATATTTTGTTTTTTCTTATTTCCAAAGGAAATAATGGCACTCAATTTGTACTTACCAAGATTCAAATGTGTCACTTCTACCAATAAAACATGTTTGAGATTAGTTTTAAAACTAGTCAAATAATCCTAATTTCCACAACCTATATCTTAGAAATTAAATCAATTAAAAATATGAAATTATTAACAAATTTTATTCACCATGTCTCCTTGGGATCCTAAAAATTTGACTATCTGAAACTATTCCAAAACAAAGTTATAGAGAAAATTACAAGATGACTCATTTGAAATTGATTTATTGACTAGTCATAAACCCTAACTTCCATAGGATATATATACTAAAGTGTAATGAACCAATACCTGAAATATTTACAAAATGTACTTCACTATGTCTCCTTAGTATCCTAAAAACATCTGAAACTTCAACTTCTCTAAAAAAACGTTATAGTTAAAATTCCAAGATGACTCATTTGAAGGTAATTTTAAGACTAAAAAAAAACCCTAACTTCCACTGGATATATCCAAAAAAGTAAAATGATATAGAGCCTAAAATGTTAACCAGAAGTATTTCTTTGTCTCCCTAGGATATTTAAATTTCCATTGTCTAAAACTTTGTAGAAATAAAATTATAACGAAAATTCCAAGATGACTCGTTGAGGGAGAAACACCCTAGGATCATAAGCTATGATACCAAACATTATACATCAAAAAAACCAAAATAGCATACAATGAGAGAGAGAGAGAGAGAGAGATCCACACCTTAATAAAGAGAGAATACTGAGTGTGAATCCTCTTGGATGGGCCACCATCCTTTTACAATAGAAAAAATGTACAAGATGAGATGATCCTAAACTAGATCTCCTTGATATATATATATATATATATATATATAATATACCAAGGGTCCAACTACCATTAAAAGGTCTCGCTGACAATGCTAATATAACAATAGAAATACAACAACTAAATATCTATGGTTTTACATGGGACTTTGTGCTTAACATGGGGCTTTGTCTAAAGGCTTAACACTCTTCATATCTTAAATTTTCACACTAAACACTTAATCAACAACACATTTAAGAAATAGGTAAGATGCAAATAACTTATTCCTTCAAATGTGATCATTCAAGAATATATGTATGTATGTATGTATGTATCCTCTTATGCATATGGTTGTGCGTAATTATCGATGCATGCAGGTTTGGGGATGTATGGTTGAATCACATTTTGAGGAATGTGGTATAATAAATCAAAGGAATGGTTATAGGTGATATTCCCCACGCCTATTATAGAGCCTATGATGATATTCTATGTTGTTGCATATAGTTTACACCAAACAAAATATTAAGGTCTTAACTAGAAATCCAAGCACATGGGGAATCATGTTGTGGATACCAACTAACAAACAAAGCAAATCAATTCAAGTGTTGTTGAGACTCAAATAGTTTATTAGAATCATGGTAGAAACAATTGATTAATTTAAGGAAAAATCCATGAAATTAGTAATTCAAATGGCCTCCTATAAAGGAAACACATACAAAAATACCATAATAGAATAAGAAGAGATAAAACCACAATCATGTAAGAATTATACACAATATACACATATATTACCCTGGAGAAAAATCAAAGTAAAAACTCCACCATCAAATGCCTATGCTTAGTCTTTATATATCCAACATTGAATGTATATTCTTATTCTTTATTTCTTACCAATTACAAAATTTACAATGGTGTTTGTCTCTCTATAACATTAGAAATTACATTCACAAGAATTTAGTCAAAAAAACCTCTATTCTCTACCAAAAAAACCCCTTCTCAATTATTTTTCTTAGGATTATAGGTAACATTAGCTTTGTTGGGAGTAGTTTTAAGTTCATGCATCCCCATATCTTTAGCTACCCAATTGTAGTGCTCTTCCTCTCCCTTTGTCTTTTCTTGGCAATGTTCCAATCAAAGTTCCTTAATTTTGTTTATTTTCTTTAACTTCTTATTTTATGTGCTTAAAATGGTAGCATGACACTTTTTAGGTGAGTTGTAGTTGGTTAAAATAGAATGAGTCCCTTTACAATATAAAGCACATATTCTTACCTCATCATTAAATTTCGTAGCCACAAGCTTCACTTTTATATAAAAACATCTAGTTTTGTCTAGTCTCTTTCATTTAGTTAAGTGATTAACCATTCATTGTCTTACTCCAAATCTATTTAAATTCAACCCTCCTAATTGGGAGTATTTTGATCCCCAAAATATCATTTACAAAGGATATGGAAGCATTAAGCCTCCACTTGTCTCCACAACTCCACTACTCCATCATATATGAATGATATCTACTTCCTATTCCCTTATTCAACTGCTAACAAAGGTATTCTTCCTCTCTCTTGTGTGATTTAATGACGTAGGAATTACCACTTATAATTAGGTGATATTTTTCCTCTTTCCTATATAAATTCACATCCTTATCCCATAAGTATGGCCTTTCAAACATCATTACACATGCATTTAGTGGCACAATTTCACATTCTACTTTATCAACAAAATCAATATTAATGGAAAACCTGATCTTGCATCTCTTCATGATATATTTTTCTTGGATCCAACTCAATGAACAATGTTGTAATCAATCGTAAGTTTCTCAACCAAGATAATCTACTAAGGATTAAGAAATCAATTGACATTGATAACTACTATAAAACAAAGAATTTAACTTCTAGTCTTTCACTTGAACTTTGATTTGGAATAGTCATTTTTGTCTTCACTTTCCCTTGGCTATTGTAATGTGGTTCATAACACATTTTCATCTAGATTGGAGGTGCTTTCTACCTTGGTTTCTCCTATATTGGTAGGTTTCATTACTCATTTCTTGTATTTGTACCATTTTGGGCACAATTCTAAATGAAGTTTCTAGAGCTTCTCATATAATACATGTCCATCTATATCACAATGTTTGTAATGTCTATTTAGTATCTTTTACCTTTTGGGTTTTGGATTCTATCATTTTACCTTTGGTATTTTTTTGTATATTATTGTCCCTTTTGTTATTTCCCCTTTCTAAAGTCCATCTCAATGTAGAGATAATTCTTTCTTGCCTCATCTATGCTTTTCACACTAAGAAACTGTAATTTCCTTCAAAAATAGATGAATAGTCCTCCAAGGTATTTCACCACTACCCCATTCTCTTCCAAAGAGACACCTAATGTGATGCCTTGCTTCCATAATTTGGACATGTATTCTTGTACACTATGTCTTATTCTTGCCAAAGGTATTATGATTTCATGAGATATTCCTCTTCATAGACTATGGGTGTTTTAAACAATGCCTTGAAGTCCTCGTATTTTATAACCATGGTATTTTTTCCAATCCTAAATGCATATGCATAGCTCTCCCACCTTAACATAGAATATTAGGTCATTTTCAAATAGGAAAAATAAATATGTTTTGTTTCTTTGGTTTGATAGAAGCCAAAATAAACCTCTAACTATTTCAACTATGTATTCAACCTTTCAACATTAATGTAACTATCATAAGTTGGTGCTTCAAGTTTCACTTCAACCTTAAATATAAAATGGGAAGATGAAGGAAGATAATTGTTATTGCCTAAGTCTCTAGGGTTCTCACCTTTGTAATGTCATGGGTCATTCCTTTCTTCTTCTGCTCAATCTCTACTAGGTATCCTTCCTTTCCCTTCAATGCTAGTAGTTGTGTTACCATTTTAGTCAATGCAATAATGATCTTCTCGGACAAATAAAACCTAGCTTATAAATCTTCTTTGACATGCTCTTCATGAGCATTCCCCACCATTTTTGGTTTATACTCCTCTCTAGACTTTTCATCAATGCTTCTCCACTTTCTTTTTATCCATTATGGGTGTCTACTATACAAGTTTTTGACCTAGTTCTTTAGAACTTATAATATCATACCATATGATCTATAAAAGGTATGCCTATGACCTACATGTCTCACTAGTAGTCACAATCAAGCTAATATCATAATTCTAAAGACATTATTCACCAAAAAACACTAATGGATCTATTTCTTTCTCAATCTCAAGACTTGGATTATTCTCTTGTAATGTTAAGACTAATCCAACCATGAAACCGATTTACTCCAATTCTGTTATTCCCATTAGATAACAAACTCTAGATTTTTAAATTGTTCAACCCAACAATTAATTAAGAGCACATTTTCCATTCAATATTCATTAAAGACATGGAAAATAAATAACTCTTCTCCTTGTAATCACTCCTCACTATAATCAAGACAATATACATTTATATGTTTTCATATGTGGATGGTTGTAAGTTAAGATTATAATTACAATGATTTCAACACTATGGCCTAGATATATATTTTGGACAGATCCAAGTGCACTCAAATATTGTTATGCCAATTGAATAACACGGTTTATGTATATTAAATGTTTGCACTCAAACATTCAATCACAAAAACATCACCATTAATTATATATACAAGCAATAGTGAAGATATAAATCACTTCTACCTTCCATTGCAATCACTACAACCATGAACCATTGAATATATATATATATATATATATATATATATATATATATATATATATATAGATAGATAGATAGATAGATAGATAGATAGATAGATAGATAGATAGATGTATTTATGTATATGTTTGTGGGTAACTATTGATGCATATAGGCTTGGCGATGTATGGTTATGCTACATTTTGAGGAATGCGGTAGAATCAATCAAAGCATGTGGAGGAATGTGGTATTCCTTACACCTAGTATTGAGAATACAATGTTATTCTAGGTGGTTGCATATGGTTTACAATGAGTAGAACCTTATGGTATTAACCAACGATTCAAGCACACAAAGAATCATTTCGTGGATACTATAATGCCCCTTCTTTTACTATAATGATTGATACTTGATATTTTATCAATATTAGTTTTTTAGGGAATTCCAGATGAGTGAATGATCGGGATTTATTGATGGATGTACTTTGACTATATTTATTTTTAAAACTCTTTTGGTTGACATAATACTTTATTAATGCTTTATGTGATGATTGTGTATGATTCATGGACATATTGATACCGACTTGATGTTAATGGATATTATGGTTGGGTACATAGAATTATGACTTGATTTAATAATGGATTCAAATGACTTGCATGATATAATTGATATATTTTTGTAAAACTACTAATTATCTATCAAGTGTGATAGGTAGGACTTATAGGTCCATGGAATCTAGAGTGGTTCAATTAATATGTACCTAAATTGGGGTTAGGAGATAGATGTCTTAGTTGTATGTTATGTTGTAAACACATTATTATGATTTATATTTTTTTTGGACAATGTTATTTGATATGTGTCTCTAGACACGTGTAGAGACATGGATGAATATTTCCAATTAATATTGCATATGGGTAAAGGATATATGAAGGAGGTGTGGCATGTGTCCTATGAGGAGAGGAGGAGTATCATCCATGTTCATTCCTACTAGCAACTCCATCCATGTAACTGGATGTAAAATTCATGTTCTCACCCAATAGGTCACTCATTATTGTGAGGGTGGGAAATGGATCTGGTTAATCACGAGGTTTAACTAAAGGACACATAATAAGGATAGAATCCTTATTACTTAGTGACCTTTACTCCCTCACTAGGGTTAAATGGGATGTATTTAACGAGGCATTTTTCATGTTACAATAGTTCCACCACCATGAAAATATATGTACTTGAAGGGTTGAAGTGAATATAGGCTCACCCTTGGTACATGCCAGAAGGGTTGGAGTGATCATTGCATCACCCTTGATATTGATGTTTAATTGATCATTATTATTTTGAGAAAGAATATCCCTTGTATGCATGGCATATGGAAATGATACATTTTGGATAATAGAAATGCACTCATGAAATTATTATTCATATATTTATTTTTCACTTATTTAGTTAAATGAGACAACAAAATAAATTTGATTTCATTGTGCAATTTGAAATGGAAATTAAGCATAAGAGACATGCATTAATATAAATCATTCATATCCTATTTTAGAGGTTTTATTTAATTAAAATATATGTGCACACAACTAAGTTATAAAAGATAAGAGGGAACATGACTGAGCAAACAATTTAGGAAATGTAATTGAGAGTTGGGTGAATAATATGAATTTAAGATATTTTATTAGAAATTATGCATGGATGGGACATGTGGATGGAAGAATAATAGGTATATTAGTGAATTAAAAAATAACAATTTTGTATGAGAATTCATGTGGCATCTTGCACAAGTACTACGAAAGAATAGGAATGTTGGTCGTGAGCGGCACTTTATGCACCCTAATCTTGGACAAATGAGATAATGCTAAAAACATTCATTGTGAATTGGTGGATTGATTGGTATGATTGTATTAAATTCCTATTAAGGATTGGTGGTGATGGGGATTCCACATTTCTCTTATTTAAGGGTTATAGAATTCATTGGTAAGAGGATGGATCCCTTCACATTTGTTATTTCTACACTCTTCATATAGACTTAGCATCTAAAGGGTTCCAAGGGAAGAAAAGTATCGGTAGGTGGTAGGGTGATCAACCACTAAGTTAAATTTAATTAGTAAGAATATAAATTGGAGCTAAATTTGGAGAAATGCAGGAGTTTAATACTTTTCAAGGAGCATATCTATAACCATATTATGAAAGGTATGGTATTATGGAAATTTAGAAAAGTAGTCATATATATTTCTTTATTATTCATAAATTTATTTTTGTGTTTCGATTCTCTAGAATTATTAAATTTAATATACATGAATGGAACTATTAAAACCAATATTTATAACCATTATCCTATCATTCCAATTAGACTAAATCTTTGTAGAAAACACCATTCCTTTCATGTACTTGCAGAACTTTCTAGAAAAATTTTGATACAGATTACAAAGGTGTGTGCAACTTGCAAAAAAGGGAAACCCATGTGCTTAATTTAGGTTTCTTTAAGGAATCCTATGTTCATGTCTTATAGTGACCTACTCATTCCTCTTTGTGCCAAAAATAAATAAATGAAGAATTGGATTTTAAAGGGAATTTCAAAAGATTTTTCTCTAAATTTTGTTTGTCTTACTAAATAGTATAGACAAGTATAGTTTAATAGTAACATGTTCTTATATAAAATGTCATTATGATGATTATTTGATTTAATTGCATACATTATTTGAGTTTTAAGGGACCCATTCGATTCAATCATAGGAACCATGTTATTCTATATCATGTTACTGTTATAAGCAAAATCTGTCCGTAGGGGACGGATCCGACCTATACGGCTGTGAAGCCGGTTACAGCCTCTTTGGTAGCTCGGCACGAGGCAGAGGCTACCCGCACCACAGGTGGTCCTTCGCCTGAGGCGGTAAAGAAGGGGAAGAAGAAAGGTGAAAGACTTACAAGAAGTCCTTCTCAGGACCAC
>ML780984.1:704712-733811 GCA_009831015.1 Picea engelmannii | reverse complement strand
ATTATCTTGGTTGAGAAACTTACGATTGATTACAACATTGTTCATTGAGTTGGATCCAAGAAAAATATATCATGAAGAGATGCAAGATCAGGTTTTCCATTAATATTGATTTTGTTGATAAAGTAGAATGTGAAATTGTGCCACTAAATGCATGTGTAATGATGTTTGAAAGGCCATACTTATGGGATAAGGATGTGAATTTATATAGGAAAGAGGAAAAATATCACCTAATTATAAGTGGTAATTCCTACGTCATTAAATCACACAAGAGAGAGGAAGAATACCTTTGTTAGCAGTTGAATAAGGGAATAGGAAGTAGATATCATTCATATATGATGGAGTAGTGGAGTTGTGGAGACAAGTGGAGGCTTAATGCTTCCATATCCTTTGTAAATGATATTTTGGGGATCAAAATACTCCCAATTAGGAGGGTTGAATTTAAATAGATTTGGAGTAAGACAATGAATGGTTAATCACTTAACTAAATGAAAGAGACTAGACAAAACTAGATGTTTTTATATAAAAGTGAAGCTTGTGGCTACGAAATTTAATGATGAGGTAAGAATATGTGCTTTATATTGTAAAGGGACTCATTCTATTTTAACCAACTACAACTCACCTAAAAAGTGTCATGCTACCATTTTAAGCACATAAAATAAGAAGTTAAAGAAAATAAACAAAATTAAGGAACTTTGATTGGAACATTGCCAAGAAAAGACAAAGGGAGAGGAAGAGCACTACAATTGGGTAGCTAAAGATATGGGGATGCATGAACTTAAAACTACTCCCAACAAAGCTAATGTTACCTATAATCCTAAGAAAAATAATTGAGAAGGGGTTTTTTTGGTAGAGAATAGAGGTTTTTTTGACTAAATTCTTGTGAATGTAATTTCTAATGTTATAGAGAGACAAACACCATTGTAAATTTTGTAATTGGTAAGAAATAAAGAATAAGAATATACATTCAATGTTGGATATATAAAGACTAAGCATAGGCATTTGATGGTGGAGTTTTTACTTTGATTTTTCTCCAGGGTAATATATGTGTATATTGTGTATAATTCTTACATGATTGTGGTTTTATCTCTTCTTATTCTATTATGGTATTTTTGTATGTGTTTCCTTTATAGGAGGCCATTTGAATTACTAATTTCATGGATTTTTCCTTAAATTAATCAATTGTTTCTACCATGATTCTAATAAACTATTTGAGTCTCAACAACACTTGAATTGATTTGCTTTGTTTGTTAGTTGGTATCCACAACATGATTCCCCATGTGCTTGGATTTCTAGTTAAGACCTTAATATTTTGTTTGGTGTAAACTATATGCAACAACATAGAATATCATCATAGGCTCTATAATAGGCGTGGGGAATATCACCTATAACCATTCCTTTGATTTATTATACCACATTCCTCAAAATGTGATTCAACCATACATCCCCAAACCTGCATGCATCGATAATTACGCACAACCATATGCATAAGAGGATACATACATACATACATACATATATTCTTGAATGATCACATTTGAAGGAATAAGTTATTTGCATCTTACCTATTTCTTAAATGTGTTGTTGATTAAGTGTTTAGTGTGAAAATTTAAGATATGAAGAGTGTTAAGCCTTTAGACAAAGCCCCATGTTAAGCACAAAGTCCCATGTAAAACCATAGATATTTAGTTGTTGTATTTCTATTGTTATATTAGCATTGTCAGCGAGACCTTTTAATGGTAGTTGGACCCTTGGTATATTATATATATATATATATATATATATATCAAGGAGATCTAGTTTAGGATCATCTCATCTTGTACATTTTTTCTATTGTAAAAGGATGGTGGCCCATCCAAGAGGATTCACACTCAGTATTCTCTCTTTATTAAGGTGTGGATCTCTCTCTCTCTCTCTCTCTCATTGTATGCTATTTTGGTTTTTTTGATGTATAATGTTTGGTATCATAGCTTATGATCCTAGGGTGTTTCTCCCTCAACGAGTCATCTTGGAATTTTCGTTATAATTTTATTTCTACAAAGTTTTAGACAATGGAAATTTAAATATCCTAGGGAGACAAAGAAATACTTCTGGTTAACATTTTAGGCTCTATATCATTTTACTTTTTTGGATATATCCAGTGGAAGTTAGGGTTTTTTTTTAGTCTTAAAATTACCTTCAAATGAGTCATCTTGGAATTTTAACTATAACGTTTTTTTAGAGAAGTTGAAGTTTCAGATGTTTTTAGGATACTAAGGAGACATAGTGAAGTACATTTTGTAAATATTTCAGGTATTGGTTCATTACACTTTAGTATATATATCCTATGGAAGTTAGGGTTTATGACTAGTCAATAAATCAATTTCAAATGAGTCATCTTGTAATTTTCTCTATAACTTTGTTTTGGAATAGTTTCAGATAGTCAAATTTTTAGGATCCCAAGGAGACATGGTGAATAAAATTTGTTAATAATTTCATATTTTTAATTGATTTAATTTCTAAGATATAGGTTGTGGAAATTAGGATTATTTGACTAGTTTTAAAACTAATCTCAAACATGTTTTATTGGTAGAAGTGACACATTTGAATCTTGGTAAGTACAAATTGAGTGCCATTATTTCCTTTGGAAATAAGAAAAAACAAAATATTTCAGGCAAAAATGTCAAAATCAGATCTGAAATATTGGACACATTGTATTCAATACAAGTTCTCTATTTGGAAAGGGATAAGAATCAACAAGTTTTGGGAAGGTTATCATAACTTTCACTTGTCACATCAAATTTTGATCATAACTATGACATTGTAGAGAAGATATATCATAGTAATATAATAAGAAATTTCATACTCATAAGGGATAAAATTTCATAGATACATTAGGACAAAGGTCAGCGAGCAAGACAATATCAATATTAGGGTTTTAAAGGTACACGACTTACAATTGGCTTAACTTTTGATTGAAATATCTATTTTTGGTGATTTAAAATTTGTGATAAAGAGAAAAAAATAGGAGTATTATCATTTTTGTCCCACGTGGAGAAGGGTGCTCCGAAAATTAATTCTCCCATTGAATCTCTAGAAATATCAACCAAGATTCATGAAGAAAATGAGAGATATAGAACCAACTATCCAATTTCGATAATGAAATTAATGGATTGAATGATAGGTCAGTGAAAAAGTATGATTTGATCAATTAAAAAAAGAAGAAGAAATGGAACAAAGGATAAATGATTTAATATAGAACATATGGAAAAAAAATATAGGTGAAAATAGGTAACAAATGGAAAAGGAGATGGAAGAATTGAAAAATTCCATGTCAACCACCTTGTTACATACCCTAGATGAAAGAATATCTCTAGGAGAAATTAGGTCACAAGGAAATCATGTAAATGTGGAGCAAATAGGTATTGAGCCTCAAAATCATGATTATACATCACCTCTAGATCTGCATCATTAGGGGTTCCACTCAACACCAAGGAACTACTTAATTCCAAAGATTGATATGAAACAATTTGATGGAAAAGATTCTATAACATGGATACTATATATGGAGCAATTCTTTGATCTACACCAAGTTCCAACCTTAAAAAAGGTAATCCTTACATCCTTGTATTTAGAAAATGATCAATTTTTCTAGTATCAACGACTTTGTCAGAGAAAAAATGATTCTATTATCTCTTGGTCCATTTTTATGGATGAATTTATAGCACTTTATGTGAATATTAAGATAAATGCATTCTTTATTAAATTGATAAATAATGAACAAATATTTCTAATTACATGGCACATTCATCAATTCCAAGAACTAAGTCTCAAGGTAAAGAACATTCAACATGATAACTTGTTAGATATCTTTATGGGAACTTCAAAGGAGAAAATCCAACATGAGGTGCGTCTCTTCAAACCTCAATACATAGAGCATGATTTTAGTATGGTAAGGAAAGTTGAGAGTAAAAATATGGCTACTAGAAGAGTGATCTCCAACAACTATAGAGAGCACCATGTTCCCTCTCCTAACCTCACTCAACCTACAAGGTTGACACCTCAAAAAATGGATGAAATAAGAGAAAATATACTATGTTTCAATTATGATATCAAGTACAATAAAGGGAATAAATGTGGTGAAAATAAATAATTATACATATATTATGAAGAAGAAGGAGATCAAGAATTGGAACCATAATAGGATATAGAACTAGAAGAAACTACTCCAACCATATCTTGTCATGCATTGAATGGAATTAACTCCACAAACCCTCAAGATAGAAGGATATATTAGAAAGAAAAAGGTAACAATGTTGATTGATTATGGTAGTACCCATAACTTCATTAATTGCAAATTAGTGAAACCTCTCAATTGCTTTGTATTTATAGCAACATAGTTTCAAGTAATGATTGCACATGGAGGTACCATAAATTTTTTAGGGAAGTGCCATAGTATTAATATGAATATGGGGAAGTATTTATTGGATATTCCCATGATTGGAATCAAAATAGGTGGCACTGATGTTGTGTTAGGAGTCCAATGTTTACAATCATTGTGATCCAGATTTTATGACCAGAACAAAATGAACATAGATTATTATTATTATTAACACAGAAACATAAGGATAAAATAGATACAATAATAGAGATATAGTAAAATTGGTTCCTATTCAATAAGAAAATGTGTTGAAACTGTAAAATGCAATGGAAAACAAGCTTGCTAGAATGGTGGTGGATTATCTGTGAGAAGAGATGTAATGACTGCACTCATTCGCAAGAAGATGATTACAATGAGTCTCTCCAAGGCTTTTTGCAATAAACATGAATGAAAAAACCCTATACATACAAAAACCTAACCCTAGGATATGAAGCGCCAAAATTCATGTGGGTCCCGTTGGGGTAAGTTAGTACATCAACTTCCCAGGGTCATAACTTTTTCATACGATCTTCGTTTTAGGTGCACGACAACCCGTTGGAAAGGTCTATCTGAGGAATACACATGGTTCCACCAGAATCTAACTTGGTCTACAATTTGACTATGGTGAGCCCTAAAAACAATGTTTAAGGCCTCAAAACGGTCCTAGAAGTAAGGGACCCAAAAACTAGAAAAAATTGCCAAACTTGAAAACTGCCAAAATGAGACAGTTGGAATAGGTGGGATTTCATCGACATCCATATGGATAAATCCTTTCCTATTATGAAGAAATGGTCTTCATTGCGTTGAGTTACCCCATCATAAGACGAAATTTCTACTGAATTTGGCCCTGGGTGAGCCACTTGCCTTGGTGCAGGAGATGCCCTGCTTTGACAACTAGATAAAGTTGGATCCTTTGCTGGTGAGTGACCTTGAACTGTGTGTCCACAATATGATAACTGGATGCATGTTGCATGCAGTCAAGGTTGAACTCTATTGGTTTCAATTATTCTACTATCTTTGAGGTGTCCAATAAATGTGGGAAATATGGCCGAAGGAGATCCACGTTGAACACTGGGTGCAAGCCAAGGAAAGGGGGAATGTTGAGCTCAAAAGAATTGTCACCCACATCCTTGGTGATGGTGTAAGGTCCATAACTGAGTGGGAAAATATTTTGATGGGGCCCTGTAAGGCGTTCTTTGTGCAAGTGCAACCACACTTTGTCTCCCACCTAAAACTTATCCAACACCCGATGTTGATCATGGCGCTGCTTGTACTTAGCATTGGACTTTTGTAAAATATCCTAAACCTATTGGTGGATGTGCTGGATCCGCTTAATGAACTGGGAGGCTTTATCAAATTCATTTGGAGTAGGTGATGAGTCGACCGGGGTGGCCGCAAGAGGTAGTGCAACATCCATGGGACCCAATGATTGGAATCCCAACCCGACTTGAAAGGGGCTATGGCCGATTGAGCTATGTAGGGATCGATTGTAGCTATGTTGAACATAGGGAAGACTCTCATCCCATTTGTGGGGATGCTTGTAGTTGTACATGCGTAGGATATGCATGATTATCTGATTGAAGACCTCAATTTGGCCATATGTCTAGGGGTGGACGATAGTGGATTTGGTGAGCTTGGTGTCAAGTAGTGACCAGAGGCTCGACCAGAGGCTGTCCCGATATGAGAAAATTATTTGTGGGATTCCAAAATGGACCCATAATCATTCAAATAAGAGCTTGGTGGTGGCCTCTGTTGTGATGCTCTTCTTGTACATGGCTAGGATCGCCATCTTGGAAAAGCGATCAACAACTCCAAAAACACAATCATTTCCCCTCTTGGTGGATGGAAGGACCGACATGTATTCCATTGATATGGATCCCCATGGCCTGTCAGGAGTAGGAAGGGGGGTGTAAAGGTCCTATTTCTTAGTGGTTGGCTTGGTAATAATGTAGGAAGTGTAGGACCTAATATACTTGTCGACATCTTGTCGAAGTTTTGGCTAGTAGAAATTTTTTTGCAACACTGCCACTATCTTTTCGACACCGAAGTGTCATGCCACCAGAATGTAGTGGGCTTCTAAAATCATCTTCATTTTCTCACTTGATGGAACACAGAGATGGCCTAGAAAACACAATAGCTCATCTTGAAGATGGAAATTAGCGACAATTGAGTTTACACCCAACGTTTGGTATGTGGTGGTGAATTCAGGGTCTATCTCATAGAGGTGGGGCCATTTGGAGGTCTCATGGATGTAATAGTCTAGCACTGTGGTGAGTGACATGACTGGAGGTCGGTTGAGGCAATTAGTGACTTAGTTGGTACTGCCTTTTTTATACTTGATGTTGAGGTGGAGCTGTTGCAAGTATGTGTACCACTTATTATGGCGGTCATTTTGCAATTTTCCTTGTGTCTGCATGAACTACAATGGATTATGATCCGTGTGGATGAATGTCTCCTTCCCAAGAATGTAATGTCTCCACTGGCGGCAGGATTACAAAATGGAGTACATTTCTTTGTCATAAGTAGGGTACTTACAAACAACATCTGATAGTGTTTCACTATGATAGGACATGGGGTGGTCATGCTGAGTGAGAACTGTGCCCACAACATAGTCTGAAGCATCTGTATCAATCTTAAAGGGTTGTTGCAGGTCCGATAATTAAAGTACTGGGGTTGAGGACAAGCGCTACTTTAAATCATCGAATGCTTTCTACTGGGATAGGCCCCACAAAATTTTTTCCTTAACACCACCCCTGTTTACTTGGCCAAGGGCCCATGCAATATGCAAGAATCCCAAGATGAAACTATGGTAGAAATTGGCAAGGCCTAAGAAGCTTTGAAGCTCAGTGAGTGTGGTTGGGGTTGGCCAGTCACAGATGACCTATATATTGGTTGGATCCACATGCACACCATGTTGATCCATGATGTAAACTAGGTACTGGACCTTTTCCATGCCGAAGGAGAATTTTTCCAAGTTGGCATATAGCTTGTGCTACCGCAGGGTGTGTAGAACCTGTTGAATATGCTACAAGCATTCTGCCCAAGTCTTGTTGTAGATGAGGATGTCATCCAGATACATCACTACAAAATTATTGGTGAAAGGTCACAAGATATCATCCATCATCCTCATGAAAGTTGTTAGAGAATTTGTCAAACCAAAGGGCATGACCAACCATTAAAAAAGACCTTCTTTTGACTTGAAGGAGGTCTTCCATACATCTTTATGTTCTATTGGGACCTAGTGGTAGTCAGAATTCAGATCAATCTTACTAAAATATTCCCCCCCCTTGAGTTGATCAAGGAGATTGTTGATTCGGGGAACTGGGTATCGGTTCTTGACTGTGATTTTATTTAGGGACCGGTAATCAATGCATAGTCACTAGGTCCTGTCTTTATTATGCACCAACACGATTGGGCTCCCACAGGGCAATGATATGGGATGGATGTGCCCCTTGTGGAGCAGTTCTTGGATCTATCGCTTGATATCCTCATTCTCTAATAGACAACAACGATAGACTGGCCTATTGGGAAGCAGTGCGTTGGGGGTCATATCGATGGGATGCTTGACCTGGCAGTGCAGAGGTACCTCGGTAGGTGAGGAGAAGATATATTTGTATTCTTCCATGACCTTGTCCACTTAATTCTTCTGTGTGGAGAGGTCAGTTGTGGAGGCCCTAGATGTGGTTGCAATCTTTCTGTCACTCTAAAAACAAATCATGAAGAAGAAAAACTTCTGAGTCTGAGAGATGACCTTCCTGCATTTCTTGGAAGAGATCAAGGAAATAACACTAGGTGGGATTGCCTCAGGTATCCTGTACAATTTCCTGTTCAAAGTAATAATAACACTGCGAGGCCTAGACTCATATACAACATGACATTTCCATAAATAAGGTTGGCTCAAAAGAAAATTACAAACTTCGAGAGGATAAACATCACGCAAGACCTCATATTTGAATGTCTTGATGCCATATGACACACGACACTGTTGGTTGCCGCGGAGATCACTTCCTTGGTGGAGCCATAAAATGGTGTAGGGTTGTGGGTGCAGAGTTATCGACAGGGATAGCCACTTGATGACCTCTTCTGAGATGAGGTTCTTCTGTCTACCTCTATCAACGATAAAGTTCAGTGGGGTGCCTTTTAGCCACATCTTTGAATGAAAGAGGTGCTCGCCTTCTTCTGGCTCGTCTGGTTCACTGGGTTGGACCTTGGTGGTAGAAACAATGGCATTGGGTTCCGCATCAATGATATGTCTCCCCCTTTCTGGTTTTGAATTAGATTCAGAACCCACATATGATTCAAAGTCTTTCACCTCAGCCACCAACGATTTCTTTGAGAGAAAATTAGCAGTGTTATTCCAGGGGCTCTTATGGAAGTCGAACCACTTCTCAATATATTTCTTTGTCTTTATGGTGTCCTTCTTTGCTTTCAGCCTATACTGGTTGTCCTGAGGTTTTCTGTCTTTTCTTTTTCCTTTTTTCTATGGGTTGGGGCTTCCCTTTACTTTCTTTTTATGTGAGGGGTTCCCAGGCCTAAATTGTCGTGTCTTTTGTTTAAGCTTTTGCTCAATTTTGATGGCATATCGATAGGCTACGCCCAAGGATGAGATGTTCAAAAACTCCATTTTGGCCTGGATGTATCTATGAATACCACCATGATACTTGAGCACCAAAAGTCACTCAGAATATTTGATACCCATATTTGTGTGCAAGGTATTGAAGATATTTTTGAACTTTGGCACTCCTAGGTCTCCTTCTTGCCGCAGTGTAGTCCATTTTGTATATAGGTCATCATAACTTCCGACATTGTAGTATTTATACTTGATAGCATCGCTAAAGGACTCCGAGGTGACCGTGAATCTAAATGATGAGGGTTCCTCTATTTCCTTTTTCTCACAGAAAGTATCCCACCAATATTTGACATGGGGAATGACTTTGAGGAGCGCAAACGTAATATTTTCCGTGTTCGAAAAGTTATGGACAAAAAAATACCCTTTTTGTAGATCCAACCATTTTTCTATAGCATCTGCGTCTATCTGACATTCAAATATGGGAATATAAAAGTTTATTTGTACCTTGAAGGGGGAGGTGCCTCCACTTGAGGAAGATGCATCGCATGTTGGTAGCTGCTGAAGGATTTTCACAAAACTATCCATCATCTCATTCCTCTGTTGCGTGAGGGCTTCCTCTAGAAACATTTTGAAAGGATATCCTGTCTTGTAATCTTTCTTTTCTCTCTCCATGAGAGGTTTCGTAGGTGCATGAGAGATTTTTTCCTCAATAGAAACAAGCTCGAGACTAAATTATTTGTACCCTAACCTCGTCGAGGACATGCATTAAGAATGACAAGGAGCAGACCGATATTATACCATTGATCTAGATTTTATGAGAAAAAAGAAATGAATACAAATTATTATTATTCTTAACACAGAAACACAAGGATAACATAGATAAAATAATAGAGATGCATTAAAACCAGTTTCTATTCAATATAAAAATGTGTTGAAACTGTAAAAAGCAACTGAAAACAAGCTTGCTAGAATGGTGGCAACTAATCTCTAAGAAGAGATGTGATAGTTGTGCTCATTTGGAAGAAGATGATTACAATGAGGCTCTCCAAGAATTTTTAAAATAAATGGGAATTCAAAAACCCTAGACATCCAAAAACCTAATGCTAGGAGATGAAGCACCAAAATTCATGTGGGCCCCATTGGGGTAAGTTAGTACATCAACTTCCCGGGGTCGTAACTTTTGCATATGATCTTCGTTTTAGGCACAGGATGTCCCGTTGGAAAGGTATATCCAAGGAATATAGATGTTTACATTAGAAAAGTCAATATTCCAACTGTGGAGAGCCCTAAAAGTTTTGTTTAGGGCCTCAAAAGGGCCTGGAAGTCGAGGACCCGAAAACTAGAAAAAAACTGCCAAACTAGAAAACTGCCAAAATGAGCTAGTTGGAATAGGTGGGAGGCCATAAAAATCCATCTGGATCACATTGGGAATAGTGGTTTTTAATTTTCAAGAGATTATCATGATATTCTCCTCATAAGGAAAGGAAATTTAACTTAGAGGTATCCAAGGGAAGTCCCCTAAAGTGATAATATATACCAACATGAAGAAATTACTCAAAATGGGACACCATGGTGTGCTTTCACAATTGTGCTCAATAGATGTTCAAAATTTTGGAAATGTAATCCATTAGGGTTACTCGATTGAAGGAATATGAAACAAACCATCATCGAGATCCCAAGAGACCTCTCAGAAGATGAACCCAAAGGCCAAGATAATCTATTTATAGATGTATTATGTCAATGAAAAATGACATTCCATGTTAATCTCAATTCAAACATTCCAAAAATGGTATCAAAGTGCAAGTTAACTCCATGATATGTTCCCTTGGAGTTTCCTTTCCTCTTGTAAACAAAAAACCATGTTCATTCTTTCTGGAAAGAATTTGATTTCACTTTACCATAAGACAAAGCGCACAACCAAGGAACTTTGCATGTTATTCTCTTTTTTGTAATTCAAAAGCATGAACTTTCTTTTTCTGATAGTCATTTCTAGAAATGAATTCATTGTAAGAGATATGAAATTCAATAATTTACTATAGTCTACATACAATGTTGGACCGATAGCCTCTACAAACATTACTTGGCATCCTTAACGAAGATTACATAACTAAAGAAAACACTCGAAGTATTCACCATTGTGCTCTTCTTCTTGCATTGACATGTGAACCTTCCTTTTTTCAAGTTGAATTACACTATAAATGGGTGTGATTCAGGTGGATACCAGTGTACACCCACCTCTTCCAATTGGCTAAAAACAATTTTCTGACAATTTTGACAATTTACTATTTTTAGCAGTTTTTAACTTCCGGGGCCATTTTGAGGGCCTAAATGAAGGTTTTTTGGGATTTATATTCTCAATGATATATGGTAGTTCTAATTGAGCCCCCAAAATGAATCTCCTCGATGATACCTTTCCAACGAGCTATCGTTCGCCCTAAACGAAGATTGTATGCCAAAGTTACGCCCCTGGGAAGTTGATACACCAAACTACCCAAACGGGGTCCACAAAACTGTTGGCTTTTCATCTTTCAGGGTTACGGTTTTGTATTTTATTTATGATAAAAAGGACTTTGGAGAATCATTGTAAAATCATCTTCTTGCGAATGCGAGTAGGGAACACATCTCTTCTCAGAGATAAGTTGTCACCATTCTAGCGAGTCTTTCACTCTATATTTTTACAGTCTTTGTACATTTTTGCTCATTAATAGAAAATTGTGTATTACTGTATCTTTGTGTTTATGGTTGCATCTCTGATACATTTATGTTATATTATTGGATATCTGAGATATCTCTGTACATTTCTTTATTATATCTCTACTCTCATTTCGTGCCTAAAATAATCTGGATCAGTGGAATTAGAGTATGTTGCTCTTGATCATTTTCCAATGCATGTCCTCGACGAGGTCCAAGTATAGAAAGTTGGGTCTCAAGTTTGTCTCTCTTGAATACAATCTCTCTCGCATTCCCAAGAAACCCTCCATGGTGGAAGAAAATAAAAATGATAGAGCTCTCACATGATAGAGGAACGAAATGATGGAGAATTTTTCCCACATCCTTCAACGCCTACCGATAAAAACATGCAAGTCTTCATAAACCGTCCACTTTGGAGGCACCTCGCATTTCAAGGTACAAGTTAATTTTGATATTCCCATATTTGAAGGACAGATAGATGCAAATTCCTTAGAAAAATGGTTAAATCTCCTAGAAGGTTATTTCTCTCTTCATAATTTCTCTGACAGGGAAAAGATCACCTTCACACTCCTTAAGCTTCTCCCCCATGTCAAACATTGTTTAGAAACTTACTGGGAGAAAATTTCCATAGAGGAGTCTGGAATATATGGGGTCGAGCCCACTTGGGATTTTTTTGTGGATGCAGTAAAGGAACATTATTATCCTGTTGGAAACTATGAGGACCAGTACATGAGATGGACCACACTACGACAAGAGAGGGGCCAAGCAGTTCCAGAGTTCACCAATACCTTCCTTACCTTGTGCACCAATTTAGGTATCAAAGACTTTGAACGACATTTGGTTCTGAAATAGCATGGGGCTCTACACAGATACATACAAACTGAAATGGATTTTCTGTACATCTCATCACTCAGTGCTGCTTATCGATATGCTATTAAAATCGAGAAGAAATTTAAGCACTAGAACGAACCGGAGTTCAGGTCTACAAATCTGCAAAAACCAAAGTATGATAAAGACGACCCTAAAAAACAGTCTCCTGAAAACTAGTCTAAGCCATAGGAAAAGAAGGGTCACGTAAAGACGAAGGACACCGGAAAATGGTGTGATTTCCAAAAAATCCCTTGGCACAACCCAATGAATGTCGTTCAAAATAGTCATTGGTGGTCTATATCAAAGACAAGGAGACGAACCCTGATTCAGAATCTGATTAAGAAAATATTGATAGAAGATAGATCATCAACACAAACCCCACTGCTATTGTCGCGACCGCATCAATTCAACCATAATAACCCACAGATCCTGAAGAGGGGGAGTGCCTTTTTCATTCATAGATGTGGGTGAAGGGGACCCCACTGCATTTTATTGTTGATAGAAGAAGCCAGAAGAACCTCATCTCAAGAAAGGTTGTCAAAAAGTTGGGATTGTCGACAATACCACACCTGCAACCATACAATATCGGGTGGATTCACCAAGGACGAGTTCTTCAAGTCATCCAACAGTGTTGATTGTCATACGACATCCAACCCTTCAAGGATGAGATATTATGTGATGTTTTCCCTCTGAATGTTTGTGATGTTCCCTTGGGCCAGCCATATATGTGGAAGTGCCATGTTATCTATGAGTCTCGACCCTATAGTGTCATTGTTTCTCTGGGGGGTCATCTTTACAGGATACTAGAGGTAGTTCCAACTACTTTCCCACCTAAACAATGCCACAAGGTAGTATCTCATACTACAAAATTCAGCTTCTTCACAATCTGTTCAAAAGGTGAACATAAGGATACTGCAACCACTACAACCTTAGCCCAAGCACCTTCTATCCAAAAAAAGAAGGTCGACAAGAATGAAACAAAGAAAAAAGATTCATTTTTCACCCAAACATCTCATGTAGCCCAACTGGTTGAACAGATTCAACCCCACCAACAACAAGTTCATGACAGCCTTCCAGAACACAATGTCTCGAGCAAGGCAAACAACACACCAAGATTCCATCACTTTCCCCTCTCCCCCGTGAACTCAATGTAATGGATACCATTGCTTCCTAATGATGTAATATTGATCCAGGTGGATATTGGTGGCCACCCACCTCTTCCAACTAGCTCAACAAATGTTTTTGACAATTTTGACAATTTACTATTTTTAGCAGTTTTTAACTTCTAGGGCCATTTTGAGGGCATAAATGAAGGTTTTTTGGGATATATCTTCTCATTGATGACCAAAGGCTTTGATTGAGCCCCCAAAATGGATCTCCTTGATGATACCTTTCCAACGAGCTATTGTGCACCCCAAATGGAGATTGTATGCCAAAGTTACGCCCTCGGGAAGTTGATAAACCAAACTACCCAAAACGGGGCCCACAAAACGGTTGGCTATTCATCTTCCGGGGTTAGGGTTTTGGATTTTATTTATTATAAAAATTCCTTTGAAGGCTCATTGTAAAATCATCTTCTTGTGAATGCGAGTAGTGGACACATCCCTTCTCAGAGATAAGATGCCACCATTCTAGCAAGTCTTTCACTCTGTATTTTTACAGCCTTTGTACATTTTTGCTCATTAATAGAAAATTGTGTATTACTATATCTCTGTGTTTATGATTGCATCTCTAATACATTTTTTTTATATTATTGGATATCCTAGATATCTCTGTAAATTTCTTTATTCTATCTCTGCTCTCATTTCGTGCCTAAAATAATCCAGATGAGTGGAATCAGAGCAAGATTTTCTTGATTGTTTTCCATTGCATGTCCCCGATGAGGTCCAAGTATAGCAAGTTGGGTCTCGAGCTTGTCTCTCTTGAACACAATCTCTCTCACATGCCCAAGAAACCTTCCATGGTGGAAGAAAATAAAAATGACAGAGCAAACAATTCTATTAATTTGTTGCTTGAGCAAGCTCTCATGTGACAGAGGGACGAAATGATGGAGAATTTTTCCCACATCCTTCAATGACCGTCGATAAAAAAAGGCGTGTATTCATCAAGCGACCACTTTGGAGGCACCTCACCTTTCAAGGTACAATTTAATTTTGATATTCCCATATTTGAATGACAGATATATGCAGATGCCTTAGAAAAATGGTTAAATCTGCTAGAAGGTTATTTCTCTCTTCATAATTTCTCCGACAGGGAAAACATCAACTTCTCACTCCTTAAGGCTCTCCCCCATGTCAAAAATTGGTGGGAAACTTACTGAGATAAAATTTCCATAGAGGAGTCTGGAATATATGGGTTCGAGCCCACGTGGGATTTTTTTGTGGATGTGGTAAAGGAACAGTATTATCCTGCTGGAAACTATGAGGATCAACAGATGAGATGGACCAAACTGCGACAAGAGAGGGGCCAAGAAGTTCCAGAGTTCACCAATATGTTCCATACCTTGCGTACCAATCTAGGTATCAAAAACTCCAAATGACATTTGGTTTTGAAATACCATGGGGCTCTACACAGATACATCCAAACTGAAATGGATTTTATGGACATCTCATCACTCGGTGCTGCTTATCGATATGTTGTTAAAATCGAGCAGACATTTAAGAACCAGAACAAACGAGAGTTTGGGTCTACAAATATGCAACAAACAAAGTATGATAAATATGCCCCTAACAAACAGTCTCCTTAAAACTATTCCAAGCCATAGGAAAAGAAGGGTCATAGAAAGACGAAGGACACCGAAAAATGGTGCGATTTCCAAAAAATCCCCTGGCATAACATCGATGAATGTCGCTCAAAATAGTCATTGGTGGCCAAGATCAAAGACAAGGAGCTGAACCCGGATTCAAAATATGATTCAAAAAATATTGATAGAAGACAAATCATCGACGCACACCCCACTGTGTTGTCGCGACCACAATAATTCAACCAGAAGAACCTACAGATCCTAAAGAGGGGGGGATCCTTTTTCATTCACAGATGTGGGTGAAGGGGACCCCGTTGCATTTTATTGTTGATAGCAGAAGCTAGAAGAACCTCATCTTAGCAAAGGTCGTCAAATATTTGGGATTGTCGACAACACCACACCCGCAACCATACAACATTGGGTGGCTTCTCCAGGGATGATATCTTCATGTCATCCAGCAGTGTCGATTGTCATATGACATCCAAATCTTCAAGGATGAGGTATTATGTGATGTTGCCCCACTGGATGTTTGTGATGTTCTCTTGGGCCAGCGATATATGTGGAAGCGACATGTTATCTATGAGTCTCGACCCCATAGTGTCATTGTTACTTTGGAGGATCATCTCTACAGGATACCAGAGGTAGTTCCAACTACTGTCCCACCTAAACAATGCTGCAAGGTAGTATCTCATACTACAAAATTAAGCTTCTTCCCAATCTGTTCAAAAGGTGAACAGAAGGATACTACAACCAATACAACCTCAACCCAAGCACCTTCTATCCAATAGAAGCAAGTCGAAAATAATGCAACAAAGCGCAAATATTCCTTTTGCACCTAGACATCTCATTTAGCCCAACTAGTTGAGCAGATTCAACCCCGCCAGCAACAGGTTCATGACAACCTTCCACAACGTAACGTCTCCAGCAAGGAAAGCAGCGCACCAAGATTCAACCGCTTTCCCCTCCCCCCTCTTGAACTCAACACAATGGATATCATTGCTTCCTAAGGAGGGAGGATTGATCCATGTGGATATCGGTGGCCACCCACCTCTTCCAACTGGCTCAAAACAATTTTCTCACAAATTTGGCAATTTACTATTTTTAGCAGTTTTTAACTTCTAGGGCCATTTTGAGGGCCTAAATGAATGTTTTTTGGGATCAACCTTCTCAATTTTAACCAAAGGCTATTATTGAGCCCCCAAAATGAATCTCCTCTATGGTACCTTTCCAATGAGCTATCATGCGCCCCAAACAGAGATTGTATGACAAAGTTATGCCCCCAGGAAGTTGATACACCAAACTCCCCAAAACGAGGTCCACAAAACTATTGGCTTTTCATCTTTTGGGGTTAGGGTTTTGGATTTTCTATATGATAAAAAGGCCTTTTGAGCTTCATTTTAAAATAATCTTCTTGTGAATGCGAGTAGCAGACACATCTCTTCTCAGAGATAAGCTGCCACCATTCTAGCGAGTCTTTCACTTTGTATTTTTACAGTCTTTGTACATTTTTGCTCATTTATAGAAAATTGTGTATTAATGTATCTATGTGTTTATGGTTGCATCTCTAATACATTTATATTATATTAATGGATATCCGATATATCTCTGTACATTTCTTTATTATATCTCCGCTCTCATTTTGTGTCTAAAATAATCTGGATCAGTAGAATCAGAGCAGGTTGCTCTTGATCGTTTTCTAGTGCATGTCCCCGATGAGGTCCGAGTATAGCAAGTTGGGTCTCGAGCTTGTCTCTCTTGAATAAAATATCTCTCTCATTCCCAATAAACTCTCCATGGAGGAAGAAAAGAAAAATGACAGAGCAGATGATTCTACTAATCTGTTGCTGGAGCAAGCTCTCACACGACAGAGGGACAAAATGATGGAGATTTTTTCCCACATCCTTCAGCGCCTGTCGATAACAACATGCGTGCCTTCATCAATCAGCCACTTTGGAGGCACCTCACCTTTCAAGTTACAAGTTAATTTTGATATTCCCATATTTGAAAGACAGATAGATGCAGATGCCTTAGAAAAATGGTTAAATCTGCTAGAAGGTTATTTCTTTGTTCATAATTTCTCCGACAGGGAAAAGATCACCTTCACACTCCTTAAGGCTCTCCCCCTTGTCAAACATTGGTGGGAAACTTACTGGGAGAAAATTTCCATAGAGGAGTATGTAATATATGGGGCCATGCCCACTTTGGATTTTTTTGTGGATACGGTAAAGGAACAGTATTATCCTGTTGGAAACTATGAGGACCAATACATGAGATGAACCACACTGCGGCAAGAGAGGAGCCAAGAATTTCTAGATTTCTCCAATACATTCCATACCTTGCACACCAAGCTAGGTATCAAAGACTTTGAACGACATTTGGTTCTGAAATATCATGGGGCTCTACATAGATACATCCAAACTGAAATGAATTTTCTGGACATCTCATCACTCGGTGTTGCTGATCAATATGTTGTTAAAATCAAGCAGAAATATAAGCACTACAAAAAATGGGAGTTCCGGTCTGTAAATCCGCAAAAACCAAAGTATGATAAAGACGACCCTAACAAGCAGTCTCCCAAAAACTAGTCCAAGCCACAGAAAAAGAATGGTCACGGAAAGACGAAGAAGGAAACCAAAAAATGATGCGATTTCCACAAAATCCCCTGGCACAACACTGATGAATGTCAATCAAAACAGTCATTGGTGGCCAAGATCAAAGACAAGGATACAAACCTTGATTTAGAATCTGATTCAGAAAATATTGATAGAATACAGATCATTGACGCAGACCCCACTGCTATTTTCACGACCGTAATGATTAAACCAAAAAAACCCACAGATCTTGAAGAGGGGGAGCGACTTTTTCATTCACAGATGTGGGTGAAGGGGATCCTGTTGCATTTTATTGTTGATAGCAGAATCCAGAAGAACCTTATCTCAGTAGAGGTCATCAAACAGTTAGGATTGTCGACAACACCACACCTACAACCATACAACATCGGGTGGCTTCGCCAGGGACGAGATATTCGTGTCATCCAACAGTGTCGATTGTCATATGACATCCAAATCTTCAAGGATGAGGTATTATGTGATGTTACCCCACTAGATGTTTGTGATATTCTCTTGGGCCAACCATATATGTGGAAGAGCCATGCTATCTATGAATCTCGACCCTGTAGTGTCATTGTTACTCTAGGGGGTCATATCTACATGATACCAGAGGTAGTTCCAACTACTATCCCACCTAAACAATGCCGCAAGGTAGTATCTCATACTACAAAATTCAACTTCTTCACAATCTGTTCAAAAAGTGAACAGAAGGATACTGCAACCACTACAGCCTCGTCCCACACACCTTCTATCCAATAGAAGCAGGTCTAAAAGAATGAAACAAAGAGAAAATATTCCTTCTGCACCCAGACATCTCATGTATCCTGACTGGTTGAACAGATTCAACCTTGGCAACAACAGGTTCATGACAACCTTCCACAATGCAACGTCTCCAGCAAGGCAAACATCACACCAAGATTCAATCACTTTCCCCTGTCCCCCTTGAACTCAACATAATAGAGACAATTTCTTCTTAAGGAGTGAGGATTGATTCATGTGGATATCGGTGGCCACCCACCTCTTCCAACTGGCTCAAAACAATTTTCTGACAATTTTGGCAATTTACTATTTTTAGCAATTTTTAACTTCGGGGGCCATTTTGAGAGCCTAAATGAAGGTTTTTCAGGATCGATCTTCTCAATGATAGACAAGGGATTTTATTTATCCCCCAAAATGAATCTCCTCGACGATACCTTTCCAACGATCTACCGTGCTCCCCAAACAATGATCGTATGCCAAAGTTACGTCCCTAGGAAGTTGATACACCAAAATACTCAAAACGAGGTCCACAAAATTGTTGGCTTTTCATCTTCTGAGGTTAGGTTTTTGGATTTTATTTATGATAAAAATTTCTTTGTAGCCTCATTGTAAAATCATCTTCTTTCGAATGCGAGTACGAGACACATTTCTTCTCAAAGATAAGCTGCCACCATTCTAGTGAATCTTTCACTCTATATTTTTACAATCTTTGTACATTTTCGCTCATTAATAGAAAATTGTGTATTATTGTATCTTTGTGTTTATAGTTGCATCTCTGATACATTTCTGTTATATTATTGGATATCCGAGATATCTCTGTACATTTATTTATTGTATCTCTGCTCTCATTTCGTGTCTAAAATAATGTGGATCAGTGGAATCAGAGTAGGTTGTTCTTGATCGTTTTCCAGTGCATGTCCCCGATGAGGTCCAAATATAGAAAGTTGGGTCTCTAGCTTGTCTCTCTTGAAGACAATATCTCTCACATTCCCTAAAAACCCTCCATGGTATAAGAAAATAAAAACGATAGAGAAGAAGATTCTATTAATCTGTTGCTTGAGCAAGATCTCACGCGACAGAGGGATGAAATGATGGAGAATTTTTCCCACATCCTTCAATGTCTGCTGATAAAAACATGCGCGTCTTCATCAAGCGGCCACTTTGGATCCACCTCTCCTTTCAAGGTACAAGTTAATTTTGATATTCCCATATTTGAAGGACAGATAGATGCAGATGCCTTAGAAAAATGGTTAAATCTGCTAGAAGGTTATTTCTCTGTTCATAATTTCTCTGACAGAGAAAATATCAACTTCACACTCATTAAGGCTCTCCCCCATGTCAAACATTGGTGGGAAACTTACTGGGAGCAAAGTTCCACAGAGGATTTTTGAATATATGGGGTCGAGCCCACTTGGTATTTTTTTGTGGATGCCGTAAAGGAACAATAATATCATGTTGGAAACTATGAGGACTAGTACATGAGATGGACCACACTACGGTAAGAGAGGGGCCAAGAAGTTCCGGAGTTCACCAATACCTTCCATACCTTGTGCACCAATATAGGTATCAAAAACTCCAAATGAAATTTGGTTTTGAAATATTGTGGGGCTCTACAAAGATACATCCAAATTGAAATGGATTTTATAGACATCTCATCCCTTGGTGCTACTTATCGACATGTTGTTAAAATCGAGCATAAATTTAAGCACCAGAACAAATCGAAGTTCAGGTCTACAAATATGCAACAACCAAATTATGATAAAGATGACCCTAACAAACAATCTCCCGAAAACTAGTACAATCCATAGGAAAAGAAGGGTCACAGAAAAATGAAGAAGGACACTGGAAAATGGTACGATTAACACAAAATCCCCGGGCACAACACCGATGAATGTCTCTCAAAACACTCATTGGTGGATGAGATCAAAGACAAGGAGATGAACCCTGATTTAGAATCCGATTCAAAAAATATTTATAGAAGACAAATCATCGACGTAGACCCCACTGTTATTATCACGAACACAACAATTCAACCAAAAGAACCCATAGATCCTAAATACAGGGAGCACCTTTTTCATTCATAGATGGGTTTGAAGGGGACCCTGTTGCATTTTATTGTTGATAGCGGAAGCCAAAAGAACCTCATCTCAACAGAGGTCATCAAACAATTGAGATTTTCGACAACACCACACACGTAACCATACAACATCGGATGGCTTCTCCAGGGATGAGATCTTCGTGTCATCCAATAGTGTCGATTGTCATACGACATCCAACCCTTCAAGGATGATGTATTATGTGATGTTTCCCCACTAGATGTTTGTGATATTCTCTTCGGCAAGCCATTTATGTGGAAGCATCATGTTATCTATGAGTCTTGACCCCATAGTATCATTGTTACTCTGGGGGATCATCTCTACAGGACACCAGAGGTATTTCCAACTACTGTACCACCTAAAAATTGCCGCAAGGTAGTATCTCTTACTACACAATTCAACTTCTTCACAATCTATTCAAAAGGTGAACAAAAGGATACTGCAACCACTACTACCTCGGCCCAAGCACCTTCCATCCAACAAAAGCAAGTCAAAAATAATGCATCAAAGAAAAAATATTCCTTCTGCACCCAGACATCTCATGTAGCCTAACTGGTTGAACATATTCAAACCCACCAACAATAGGTTCATGACATCCTTCCACAACGCAACGTCTCTAGCAAGGCAAGCATCACACCAAGATTCAATCGCTTTCCCCTCTCCCCTATGAACTCAACGCAATGGAGACCATTGCTTCTTAAGGAGGGAGGATTGATCCAGGTGGATATCGGTGGCCACCCACCTCTTCCAATTGGCTCAAAAAAAAATTCTGACAATTTTAGCAATTTACTATTTTTAGCAATTTTTAACTTCCGGGGCCATTTTGAGGACCTAAATGAAGGTTTTTCAGGATGGATATTCTCAATTATATTCAAAGCCTCTAATTTGAGCCCCCAAAATGAATCTCCTCAATGATACCTTTCCAACGAGATATCGTGTTCCCCAAACATAGACCGTATGCCAAAGTTACGCCATGAGAAGTTGATACACCAAACTACCCAAAACGGGGCCAAAAAACTGTTGGCTTTTCATCTTCCGGGGTTAGGGTTTTGGATTTTCTTTATTATAAAAATGCCTTTGGAGCCTCATTGTAAAATAATCTTCTTGCGAATGCAAGTAGCGGACACATATCTTCTCAGAGATAAGTTGCCACCATTCTAGTGAGTCTTTCACTCTATATTTTTACAGTCTTTGTACATTTTTGCTCATTAATAGAAAAAATTGTATTATTGTATCTCTGTGTTTATGGTTTCATTTATGATAAATTTATGTTATATTATTGGATATCCAAGACATATATGTACATTTATTTATTATATCTCCGCTCTCATTTTGTGCCTAAAATAATCTGGATCAGTGGAATCAGAGCATGTTGCTCTTGATCGTTTTCTAGTGCATGTCCCCGACGAGGTACGAGTATAGCAAGTTGGGTCTCGATCTTGTCTCTCTTGAAGTAAATATCTCTCGTATGCCCAAGAAACTCTCCATGGAGGAAGAAAAGAAAAATGACAGAGCAAACTATTATATTAATCTGTTGCTTGAGAAAGCTCTCACACGACAGAGGGACGAAATGATGGAGAATTTTTCCCACATCCTTCAATGCCCGTCAATAACAACAGGTGCGTTTTCATCAAGAGGCCACTTTGGAGGCACCTCTCCTTTCAAGGTACAAGTTAATTTTGATATTCCCATATTTGAAGGACAGATAGATGCAGATGCCTTAGAAAAATGGTTAAATCTACTAGAAGGTTATTTCTCTGTTCATAATTTCTCCAATAGCGAAAATATCACCTTCGCACTCCTTAAGGCTCTCCCCCATGTCAAACATTGGTGGGAAATTACTGGGAGAAAATTTCCACATAGGAGTCTAGAATATATGGGGCCAAGCCCAGTTGGGATATTTTTGTGGATGTGATAAAGGAACACTATTATCATGTTGGAAACTATCAGGACCAGTACATGAGATGGACCACATTGCAGAAAGAGAGAGGAAAAGTAGTTTCAAAGTTCACCAATACCTTCCATACCTTACGCACCAAGCTAGGTATCAAAGACTCTGAACGAAAGTTGGTTCTGAAATACCATGGGGCTCTACATAGATACATCCAAATTGAAATGGATTTTCTGGACATCTCATCACTCGATGCTTCTTATCGATACACTATTAGAATTGAGCAGAAATTTAAGCACCAAAACAAACGAGAGTTTGGGTCTGCAAAAACACACCAACCAAAGTATGATAAATATGACCCTAAGAAACAGTCTTCCGAAAAACATTCCAAGCTACAAGAAATGAAGGGTCACAAAAAGACGAAGAAGGACACCGAAAAATGGTGCGATTTCCACAAAATCCCCTAGCACAACACCGATGAATGTTGCTCAAAACAATCATTGGTGGACGAGATCAAAGACAAGGAGCTGAACACTGATTTAGAATATGATTAAGAAAATATTGATAGAAGACAGATCATCGACGCAGACCCCACTACTATTGTCATGACCGCAACAATTCAACCAGAAGAACCCACAAATCCCGAAGAGGGGAAGCACCTTTTTCATTCACAAATGTGGGTGAAGGGGACTCCACTTCATTTTAATGTTGATAGTGGAAGCCATAAGAACCTCATCTCAGTAGAGGTCATCAAATAGTTGGGATTTTTGACAAAACCACACCCACAACCATACAACATCGGGTGGCTTCTCCAGGGATGAGATCTTCATGTCATCCAACAGTGTTGATTGTCATATGACATCCAACCCTTCAAGGATGAGGTATTGTGTGATGTTTCCCCGCTGGATGTTTGTAATGTTCTCTTGGGCCAACCATTTATGTGGAAGCTCCAAGTTTTCTATGAGTCTCATCCCGATAGTGTCATTTTTACTTTGGGGGGTCATCTCTACAGGATACCAGAGGTAGTTCCAACTACTAGCCCACCTAAACAATGTTGCAAGGTAGTATCTCATACTACAAAATTTAGCTTCTTCACAATTTGTTCAAAATATGAATAGAAGGATACTGTAACCACTACAAACTCGGCCCAAGAACCTTCTATCCAACAAAATAAAATCGAAAACAATGAAGAAAATCGCAAAGATTCCTTCTGAACCCAAACATCTCATATAGCCCAACTGGTTGAACATATTCAACCTCGCTAGCAACAGGTTCATGACAGCCTTCCACAACGTAACGTATCCAGTAAGGCAAGAAGCGCACCAAGATTCAATATCTTTCCCCTCTCCCCCATGAACTCAACGCAATGGATACCATTGCTTCCTCTTCCAATTGGCTCAAAGCAACTTTCTGACAATTTTGGCAATTTACTATTTTTAGCAGTTTTTAACTTTCAGAGCCATTTTGAGGGCCTAAATGAAGTTTTTTTGGGGATATATCTTGTCAATGATGGCCAAAGGCTCCGATTGAGCCCCCAAAATGAATATCCTCGAATATACCTTTCCAACGAGCTATTGTGCACCCCAAATGGAGATCACATGCCAAAGTTACTCCCCCTTGAAGTTGATACACCAAACTAACCAAAACGGGGTCCACAAAACTGTTGGCTTTTCTGTTGGAAAATTCAGTTAATGGACAGTTATTGGCAAATTCAGTTAATAGACAACGATTGGCAAATTCAGTCAACAAACAACGAATTCAGTTAACAGACATCTATTGGCAAATTCAGTCAACAGACAATGAATGCTTGTCATTGATGGAAACAATGAAGCTGACAGGCAAACAGAAGACAAGTTCAGAGAGGTGAATGATAGAAAACAGTAAATTATCAAAGGCATCGAATGATCGAAGGCAACGAATGAGCGAAAGTTTGAAAAGAATCTCTTGAGAAGAAGAATCTCTAATCATTGAAGAGGGAGATAGATCTCAGCCGTCAGATCCGAGCGCAAGGTCCGACCATCGTTGGATCAAGGAGAATCTGCACGGTCTTTAAAGTGAAAGGAGAAGTGGGCGCAATCACAATATGCAAAATCCAGTCAGTATCGGGGATCGGGACTTTAAAGTGACAAGAACACTTGACATCAAGAATCCCGATTTCGTGATATGCGATATCGCGATTCAATCGCAGCCATTGAATCGAGAATGAGATCTGGACCGTTGATCCTCTGCATGGAGTATCGGGGATCGGGACTTTGAAATGACAAAGTCTCTTGACCTCAAGAACCCCTATTTCGTGATATGCGATGTTGCGATGCAATCGCAACCATTGAATCGAGAATGAGATTTGGACCGTTGATCCTCTGCATGGAGTATCGGGGATCGGGACTTTGAAATGACAAAGTCACTTGACCTCAAGAACCCTGCTTTTGCGATATGCGATGTCGCGATGCAATCGCATCCATTGAATCGAGAATGAATCTAGACCGTTGATTATGGCTCGTGTCGGAGTTTCGCGAATCGCAATATGGAGAGACATAAGGCTGTGGTCACAGCCCTTGGTCACATCACTGAGAGATGGACAGATGTCAGAGGACAAGGAGGAGTCGAGCCTTGTCGCATGGTTAGGTGGAGAACGACACAGAAGGTGACACGACAGGAGTGGAGCTCTTTGTCAATACTCCACCATTTCGGACCCCCCCCGTATTAAAGACAAAAAGGCAAGGGGGGTCTGGAATCGCTTGAGCGTTGTTGATCTAAGTGCTTTAATCCTGACTGCTCGAGAGATACGCGTCCAATTCCGGACCTCCCCCCCTCCACTTAAAGATAGAATGGCAAGGGGGCTCCGGAATCGAATCCCGACCGTAGATCTGAGAGCACAGATACTGACCGTCTAGATTTGCCCGCCGCATATCCAACGGTGTGGATAAAACTTGAATGTAATAAGAGGGTTACAATTCTTTCTCACAGATTAACCTTTCAGTTACAAATCCGTTAGTGAAACAAACTCATGATTGAAAATTATTTGTCGATTAGTTGGCGTTTCGGTTGGTTGGACAGTTGTAGTCATTTTTCCCAAGAAGTTGGGAAGTTGAACCGTCATGTTCGAGTGTATAAAAGAAGATGAACCAGACTGTGTCGAAGTTTGTTGTTCTGTATGTGAGAAAGAATGAAACTGTAAGGAAAGTAGAGGAGAGGATGCACAGGAGGAGATTGAGTATAAGAGCAGAATGATAGAAAGAGCAAAAGGAAAGAAGAATGAGAGAATGAGTTAATGCAGAGCATACCTATAGAACAGACAGAGGAAGAGAAGAGAAATAGAACAGTGTGCAGAAGACCAGATTTACAAAACAAAGAAAGATTGGTAAGAACAGATTTATCTGTAAAGTTGAATGTTTATTTTATCATTTATATTTTAGGGAGGTTGGGAGGTGCTCGGGAGGACTGTTGTCCTCAGAGGTTCAAGTGGGAGCTTGAACACAGGAAGTTGTAGCTGCCATCTGGTTGCATCCATAGAAACCAGGGTGGCAGGGTGGTGCTAGGGAGAACAAGTGTTCTCTCTTATGCAGGTTGGAGCCTCTGTAACTGGAAGTTGATGCTTCCATCCAGTTGGTGCTGGAACATTCAGGAAGTTGGTGCTTCCATCCAGTTGGTGCTGGAATATTTAGGGAGTTGGTGCTTCCTTCTAGTGGGTGCTAGAGAAACTAGAGAGTTGGTGCTCTCAAACAAGTTGCAGCTTGTGAAACAGAGGTAGCAGCCTCACATTGAGTTGGTGCTCAATTGTAAATGATGTACATAAATGAAAAAGACTGCCTATCATTTCGAAGAAGAAGAGGTTTTCTCCCTTTATGGGTTTCCTCGTGAAAATCTGTCTCTGTGTGTAATTTATGTGTGACTGATGGTCTTTACTTTTACTTTCCATATGCTGTATATTTTTGATGATCACTTGAAGGAAGATAAATAATTTTAAAAGGTATAAAATTGTTTAAGCTCATAAACCACTGATTCATCCCCCCCTCTCAGTTGTTTTAGTATTTCCAACATTTTCATCTTCCGGGGTTAGGGTTTTGGATTTTATTTATGATAAAAAGGCCTTTGGAATATTGAGTCTCATTGTAAAATCATCTTCTTGAGAATGTGATTAGCAGACACATCTCTTCTCAGATATAAGATGTCACCATTCTAACGAGTCTTTCACTCTGTATTTTTACAGTCTTTGTACATTTTCGCTCATTAATAGAAAATGGTGTATTACTGTATCTCTGTGTTTATGGTTGCATCTTTGATACATTTATGTTATATTATTGGATATATGAGATATCTATGTACATTTCTTTATTATATCTCCACTCTCATTTCGTGCCTAAAATAATCCAGATTAGTGGAATCAGAGTAGGTTTCTCTTCATCATTTTCCAGTGCATGTCCCTAACAAGGTCAGAGTATAGAAAATTGGGTCTCAAGCTTGTCTCTCTTGATGAAAATTTATCTCTCGCATGCCCAAGAAACCCTCCATCGAGTAAGAAAATAAAAAGGACAAAGCAAACGATTCTATTAATCTGTTTCTTGAGCAAGCTCTCACGTGACATAGGGACGAAATGATGAAAAATTTTTCCCACATCCTTCAACACCTACTGATAAAAACAAGCATGTATTCATCAAGCGACCACTTTGGAAGAACCTCTCCTTTCAAGGTACAAGTTGATTTTGATATTCCCATATTTGAAGGACAGATAGATGCAAATGCCTTAGAAAAATGGTTAAATCTGCTAGAAGGTTATTTCTTCGTTCATAATTTCTCCGACAGGGAAAAGATCACCTCCACACTCCTTAAGGATCTCCCCCATGTCAAACATTGTTGGGGAACTTACTAGGAGAAAATTTCCACAGAGGAGTCTAGAATATATGGGGCCGAGCCCACTTAGGTTTTTTTGTGGATGCAGTAAAGGAACAATATTATCCTTTTGGAAACTATGAGGACCAGTACATGAGATGGACCACACTACATCAAGAGAGGGGCCAAGAAGTTCCAAAGTTCATGAATACCTTCCATACCTTGCGCACCAAGCTAGGTATCAAAGACTCTGAACGACATTTGGTTCTGAAATACCATGAGGCTCTACACAGATACATCCAAACTAAAATGGATTGTTTGGACATCTCATCACTCGGTGTTGCTTATCGATATGTTTTAAGATCGAGTAGAAATTTAAGCACCAGAAAAAACGGGAGTTCGGGTCTGCAAATCCAGGACAACCAAAGTATGATAAATACAACCCTAATAAATAGTCTCCCAAAAACAATCCAAGCCACAAGAAAATAAGGGTCACAAAAAGACGAAGAAGGACACCAGAAAATGGTGCAATTTCCATAAAATACCCTGGCACAACACCGATGAATTTCTCTCAAAACAATCATTGGTGGGCAAGATCAAAGACAAGGAGTCGAACCCTGATTCAGAATCTGATTCAAAAAATATTGATAGAAGACAGATCATCGACGAAGACCCCACTACTATTGTCGCGACTGTAACGATTCAACCAGAAGAACCCATACATCCTGAAGAGGGGGAGCACCTTTTTCATTCACATATGTGGGTGAAGGGGACCCCACTGCATTTTATTGTTGATAGTGGAAGCCATAAGAACCTCATTTCAACAGAGGTTGTCAAACAATTGGGATTTTTTACAACACCACACTCGCAACCATACAATATCGGGAGGCTTCGCTAGGGACGAGATCTTCATGCCATCCAACAATGTCGATTGTCATACGACATCCAACCCTTCAAGGATGAGGTATTATGTGATGTTTCCCCATTGGATGTTTGTGATATTCTCTTGGGCCAGCCATATATGTGGAAGCGTCATGCTATCTATGAGTCTAGACCCTGTAGTGTCATTATTACTCCGGGGGATCATCTCTACAGGATACCAGAGGTATTTCCAACTACTTTCACACCTAAACAATTCCGCAAGGTAGTATCTCATACTACAAAATTCATCTTCTTCACAATTTGTTCAAAAGGTGAACATAAGGATACTACAACCACTACAGCCTCGGCCAAAGCACCTTCTATCCAACAGAAGACGGTTGAAAAGAATGAAACAAATTGAAAATATTCCTTCTGCACCCAGACATCTCATGTAGCCTGACTGGTTGAACAGATTCAACCCTGCCAACAACAGGTTCAGGAAAGCCTTCCACAACGCAACGTCTTCAGCAAGGAAAATGATGCACCAAGATTCAATCGATTTCCCCTCTCCCCCATGAACTCAACTCAATGGATACAATTTATTACTAAGGAGGGAGGATTGATCTAGGTGGATCTCAATAGCCACCCACCTCTTCCAACTGGCTCAAAACAATTTTCTAACAATTTTGACAATTTACTATTTTTAGCAGTTTTTAACTTCCAGGGCCATTTTGAGGGCCTAAATGAAGGTTTTTCAGGATAAATATTCTCAATTATAGATGA
>ML780984.1:681449-697306 GCA_009831015.1 Picea engelmannii | reverse complement strand
TTATGATTTGACTAATTAAGGAAAATTTAGTTGCAAAAAAAAAGTGGGTTAGCCCTAGATTAAGGAGAAGGGGTAAAACAATTACAAGGAAACTTCTAGAGGAAGGCACTTGACAAAGTATACATAAGAGAGAAAGGGACTCCGATTTGCACATATTTGAGCATATTGAATATCGATAAATGAATTAGGTAACCAAAGGATATCTAAGGATAGTTTCAGAGGGAAGGTGAAGTAAAGAAGGCCGAAAATTCAAGGAAGGATAAAGTCTTTTGATGATGCTTTATAAGGCATGTTATTTACAGGTCATCTCACCATTTTCGCGATAACGTTTTTTCTAGGATGATTTATCTAGAAACAATAAGAGGGTATTAAGAAGACATATCCATGTAACTGTGATAAAAATTTCATCTTGTGGGTCGTTGTAGTTTGGGAGATACACTCTGTGGAAGATAGGGTTTGTGGCTAGTCCTGAAACTATTCTAAAGAAGGTGTTCCAGGTAAAACAATCATAACTTCTTCATAGAAGATCCAAATTCAGTGAAACCAAATGCATTGGATATAGTACATTCCTTAGTATGTTTTGTACAATTTTTCGATCCATATATCAAATATAACAAGTGTGGAATCCTCTACAAGTTTTCTCTCCAGAATAAGACAGAATTCAACAAGGTCTGCTATTTTTTCTATAACTCATTTTCCAGGAGGTTCCAAGTAGTGAAACCTGAAGGAATTGCAGAGAAGATACTGAAGAATATTGTGTAAAATTTTTATACTTTTATGCATGATAGGTGTAAAGTTATATTATTTGAAAAATAAGGCTTGTGGCTAATACAAAACTAGTACCGTGAGACTTAGGTAAGGGTTGATGAAGATTCCATTCTCTTGTTTCTGAAGATATTGTTACAGATTGAGGCTACATAACAGTTAGGGTTTGTTGTATGGTTGATGTGAGGGTTTATGGTATTTGTTTTATGATAGTGTGACATATTTCTAAAGGACTCTTATGGGATGTTTTGGTACATGTATTTTGTATTTGATTGATATACATGTTAGGTACATGTTGGGTACATGTTGAGACATATAGGTGATGTATGGTATGGTGATGTTGGTACATATTGATGATTCATAGTTTGATTTGTTGTGATACATTATTGGTACATGTTTGGTGCATTGTTAGAGGCACTTGCTAGTAGTATTGTTGACACATGGTATATGGATGATGTGGCATATATATCTTGATATATTATTAGAACCCCATATGATGTTGGTGATGGTTATGAGGTGTTGTGATGTGCATGGTTGATGCACTTGTGATGATACGGGTTGTGCTAGTGATTGATGTACATGATTTACGGTATAGGTTGATTAGTATTGGTTGTGACAGGTTGTCGGTGCAGATTGGTACATGTTGTTGGTACAAGTTGTGATAGGTTGTTGGTGCAGGTTGTGACAGGTTGTTGGTACAGGTTTTACAATGATAGTGACATTTTGTCTACATTTGGAATTTATATTTCATGGTGGTTGGAATGGGAAAGGATAGGTGGTTGGATCCACCTTCCAGTTGGAGCCGAAGAACCAGGGAGTTGAGGCTTCATTCAGGTTGGATCCTCCTAGTTGGTTCCAAATAATTGGGGAGTTGGAGCTTCCCTCAGGTTGGAGCCTCCTTCTGGTTGGAGCCAGAGAATTGGAAGTTGGTGCTTCCTTGAATGTAATTCTTTTACATATAAGAAAATAATTTCATGGTTTTCTCCCGCATTGGGTTTCCATGTAAAATACTGGTGTATTTTGTATTGTGTGGATGTGTCTATTATTGTTCATTATGAACTGTTGGATGTTAATGTTTATGATACAATAATATATTGATGATGAATTGATGAACATCGTTAAATAAGTTAAAATAATATGAATTGTGGTTAAAAGGATTAATAAGTGGTATAAATTGCTCATTATTGATTCACCCTCCCTCTCAATAATCCAACAATTGGCATCAAAGAAGGTTCCTTCATAAAAAAATTTAACCATTGGAAGGTAAATCATGGAGATCACTGAGAATGGAGTACCATTGTTTAATGGTCAAAATGGTCTGAAGTATGAGTTATGGAGCTCAAGGATGAAATATTTTTTAAAGGAACAAGGATATGATATTTGGTATTCAGTTTTTCTAGGGTATAATGGTTCAAAAAGGGAAAAGACTCTATCCAAGAAGTAATTGAAGAAGAACAACAAAATAGCAATGGATTTTATTTTGGAAGGACTATATGATTCAATAAAGCATAAAGTCGGTAAATGTTCATCAAGTAAAGAACTTTGGGATGAGTTACATAATATATATTCTTCACCCATCACATAGTTAGAGATTGCTAAATAAGATACATGTATAGAACAAGAAGAAATATGCTCATCATGTTAGACAGATTAAGAAGAAGAAGAGTACAGAATCTGCTTTATTTGTGAAATATGTTTTTCTGCTTTATTTGTGAAAAAGGAGGACATCTTGAATTTGAATGCCTGTATTTGAAGATTGGAAGTAATGAGATAAAAAAGTCCAATGAAATAAAAGAAAACATGAGACTAAAAAGGAAAATAATCTTGAATCAAAATTCAGTCAGGGAGAAAGAGAACTTGAAGAAAAAATCATCACATTGAAGATCCAACTTGAAGAAGTAAAGAAAATGGAAAAAGTAATGAAGATCTAGATGAAGAAGAAAGAAGAGGACTGTGAGAAGCTTGAAGAAGAAGTTGTCAGGTTGATAGTAAATTTTTTCAAGCTCATTAAAAAAAGTTGAAGCATCCACATCATCAACAAAGAAAATCGAAGGGAAATATCACAGGTCACCAGAAAAGAAGAATGAAGAGAATCCTAAGAGTTATGTAGAGGTCATTAAAGGTTGTATGAAGAAGGAAGAATGCAAGTCCCTGAAGAAGAATATTCTAGAAGTGCAAGAGACTCAAGAAGAAGACTACAAAAGAGATGAACATAAAAAGGACCCTCTACATTCAGAGTGCAAAGAAGCATCAACCATAATGAAGGAAACTACAAAAGAGAAATTCATGATCAACCAAAACAAGAATTCAGAAGGACTAGATCAAAAACTCCCAGGTATCAAAATTTATTTTATGGTTATTGTTTTTATTGTACTAACTTTGGACATAAAGTTACAAATTGTAGGGCTCATGGAATAAATGCTCAAACAATAAAATCTTATGTGGTCCCACATGATATTGAATGTTACAAATGCCATAACTATGGTCATATAACTCTAAATTGTAGAAGCATGCTAGTGCCATCCATGAAGAAAGAAAAAGACATCAGATACACTAAGGTTTGGAAAAGAAAAGAATAAGAAAAAGAGCAGATGAATAAAGAACAGGTCCCATAAATCGCAAGACATACAATAGTACAAGAAAAATAAGTGAAATAAGAATAGATGCCAAAAATTACAAGACTTTCCATAGTACGAGAAAGACAAAGAAAGGAAAAAAAAAGAAGAACAAGTTTCAAAAACTATATTATCATAATACACATTAGAGAAATATCATAATGAAGAGCACACAAAGAAAGAATAGGTCCCAGAAATTGCACTCTTAGGATATATAGTAGTGCATAATCATGATGAATCTACATGAAGAAATGAAGATGTTAGAATCCAGGAAGATAATAAGAAGAAAGAAGTCAGAGTTCAAAGAGATGATGAATCTATAGAGGAAGATGATGACTACTTCAGGAAAGTATTTTTCTAATCCATATGGCTTGGAGACTCCCAGCATTATGAATATTGAATAGGGGGAGTCTAGACAACATCTCTACCGATCAATTATTTATCTTTTGAGTAGTTTGAATTGTTTGTAGAGATAGATTAAAATCAGTCAGATAGCATGAGTTGATGATTGTATTTAGGTAGTGGTATCATCAGTAAAGGTTGTTCTATACATGTAGAGTTTGGTATGCATGTAGAGAATATCGGTGGGACACATTTGATGATCATTTGCAACCGAGAAGACTTCATAATAGTACAATGACAAATGGGTCATCATTGTGGATAGTTGAGAAGCAGAGTCATGGATAGTATGGACAAAGATGGGTTAGAAGCTTTGGATAGATATATGACAGTGGAGGAGAGCATGATTTCAATGTAGATTGGTTCAAAGAATAGCTCATAGATTGATTCAAAGATTGGTTCACAGATTGGTTCACAGATTGGTTCAGAAAATGGTTCAAATATTGATTCAGAGACTATCTCAGATACAGTTGGATGATTATTTTAAAGGAATATTTGAATGATTAATATCGAATGATTTTTATATATGCCAATTTAATTACATGAGGAAGCACAAATGGAAAATAAATCCAAAAGGAACTAGGTATATGAATCCCTATATTTCATCTACACAACATCTTGAAGAGAAGTCAAAGAGAGAGAAATAGAAGCAGGAAGATAAAGAAATATCATATCAGAGGCATGTTTCCAGGGGTAGAGATGATAGATATTATCATAGAGGGAGCATGAAAAACTATTCCATCGACATTGCATCAAAGTGTTACCATTTTTCAAAGAGGGAGAGAAAGTAATCAAAAGCATAGAAACACAAAGAAATATCAAGGGAATTTAGACAGGGGGAGCAACTCAAAGGATAGTGAAAACAGGGGGAGAAACCCCAAGGATAGTTTAGATATGGGGTGAAACTACAAAGGGAAGTTACCCTTGATAGAAACAAAGGGGGAGAGATAGAAACATTGATGAGGAGCAATGATCACAGGTGAAGTATGAGGATAAGTGTTGTCGGTTCTAAGTGTTTCCATCAATGCCAAAGGGGGAGATTGTTGGATAGTTGGTTTTCATTGATGTCAACATTTGGATAGTGATATTAAAGATTGATTTCAACCCTTGGAGAATACTTGTAGTGAATTTCGGTAGAACAAAGGAATCGGTAAGGGAACCAAGTTTGTTTGAGGAATAAAAGAATGAATATCAATGCATATGCATGTAATACTTTCATGGATGGATAATACATGTCGTGCCATTTCCAATGATATGTGGTATGTCACATAGTTCCTCACGGTTAGGGAGATATGTCCTTGTGAAGTTGGAGAACCTGTTAGAGTAATCTAGAAGCCCCTAGAAGGTCAAGAAGAAGTCAATTATTCTAGAAAGATTCTAGAGAGTCTTCAAGAAGATTCCTAGTCAAAGTGGTTGCAAGGAGAAATCAATTAAATAATAAAGTGGTTATAACAAAAAATTATTTATGGGTAAATTATTTGTAACAAGAAGGTTGAATGGTCAAAGTGATTGAACAAGAAATTAATTAATTATGGGTAAAGTAGTTGTAACAAGAAGGTTGAATAGTCAAAGTGGTTGAACAAGAAATTAATTAATTATGGGTAAAGAAGTTGCAATAGAGTATTTATAATTTGAATAATTAAGGAAAATTTAGTTGCAACAAGAAAGTGGGTTAGCCCTAGAATAAGGAGAAGGGGCAAAACAATTACAAGGAAACTTCTAGAGGAAGGCAGATAGCAAAGTATAAATAAGAGAGAAAGGGACTCCTATTTGCACCTATTTGAGCATATTGAATATCTATAAGTGACTGAGGTAACCAAAGGAGATATAAGGTGAATTTCATAGGGAAGGGGAAGTAAAGAGGGCTGAAAATTGAAGGGAGGATAAAGTCTTTTGATGATGTTTTCTAAGGTATGTTATTTACAGGTCATCTCACCATTTTCACAATAATGTTTTTTCTAGAATTCCTCAGATAGAGAAAATCAGAGGGTGATGAGAAGACATATACATGTACCTTCGATAAAAATTTCATCTTTTGGGTCATTGTATTTTGGTAGATACACTCTCTAGAAGATAGGGTTTGTGGCTAGTCCTGAAACTAGCCTAAAGCAGGTGTTCCAGGTAAAACAGTCATAACTTATTCATAGAAGATCCAAATTCAGTTAAACAAAAAGAATTGGATAGAGTACATTCCTTAGTATATTTTTTTAAAAAATTCGATCCATATATAAAATAATTCGCATGTGGAATTCTATAAAAATTTTCTCTCTAGAATAAGCCAGAATTCAACAAGGTCTACCATTTTTGATATAACTCCTTTCTAGGAGGTTCCAAGCAGTGAAACCTATATTGATTGTACAGAAAATTCTTAAGAATACGATGTGGAATTTTTAGACTTTTATACATGACATGTATAAAGTTATTCTAGTTGAAAAATAGGGTCTGTGGCTAAACCAAAACTAGTAGCATGAGACTTAGGTAAGGGTTGATGAAGATTACATTCTCTTGTTTTTGAAGATATCGGTACATATGGAGGCTACATAACATTTATGGTTTGTTGTATGGTTGATGTGAGGGTTTATGGTATTTAGTTTATGATAGTGTGGTGTATTGCTAGAGGAATCTTGTGGGATGTTTTGGTACATGTCTTTGGTATTTGATTGATGTACATGTTGGCTACATGTTAAGACATATAGTTGATGTATGGTATGGTGATGTTGGTAAATATTGATGAGTCATAGTTTGATTTGTTGTGATACATGATTGGTACATGTTTGGTGCATTGTTAGAGGCACTTGCTAGTAGTATTGTTGACACATGGTATATGGATGATGTGGCATAGATATCTTGATATATTATTAGAATCACATATTAATATTGGTGATGGTTATGAGGTTTTGTGATGTGCATGGTTGATGCACTTGTGATGGTACATGTTGTTCTAGTGATTTATGTACATGATTGATGGTACATGTTGATTGGTATTGGTTGTGACAGGTTGTTTGTACAGGTCGATTAGTACTGATTGTGACAAGTTGTTTGTACAAGTTGATTGGTATAGGTTGATTAGTATTGGTTGTGACATGTTGTTTGTACAGGTTGTTGGTGCAGATCGGTAAATGTTGTTGGTACAAGTTGTGACAATTTGTTGTTGCAGGTTGTGACAGGATGTTGGTACAGGTTTTACAATGATAGTTTGTTTCAGTGACAATGACAGGTTGTCTACATTTGGAACTTATATTTAAAGGCAGTTGGATGGGGAAAAGATAGGTGGTTGGAGCCACCTTCTGGTTGGATCCAGAGAACCAGGGAGTTGGAGCTTCCTTCATGTTGGAGCCTGAGAATTAGGGGGTTGGAGCCTCCTTCTGCTTAGAGCCAGAGAATTGGGGAGTTGGATCTTCCCTCGGGTTGGAGCCTGAGAAACTAGGGGGTTGGAGTCTCCTTTTGGTTGGAGCTATAGAATTGGAAGTTGGTTTTTCTTTGAATGTAATTCTTTGACATATAAGAAACTCATCTCGCGGTTTTCTCCTGCATTGGGTTTCCACATAAAATACTAATGTATTGTGTATTGTGTGGATGCGTTTATTATTGTTCATTATGCATTGATGGATGTTAATGTTTATGATGCAATAATATATTGATGATGAATTGATGAACATTGTTAAATAAGTTAAAAGAATATACATTTTGGTTAAAAGGATTAATAAGTGTTATAAATTTCTCATTATTGATTCACCCCGCTGTCAATAATCCAACAAACATATAGACCTTTTGTTCCAGTGTATATCCAAAAATTTATTGACAATCATTCCAAGGTATTTGATGAGATTACTAAGGTTTTTCCACTTTATAAAGATCATGACCATGATATTCATTTGAAACTAGAAAGTGTACCACCCAACATTAGGCCTTACAAGTATCCATATGCTCCAAAGAGTGAGAATGAGTGTATGATTCAAGAAATTTTAGAGGTCAACATCATTCAACCTAACCAAAGTGTTTTTTCTTCACCAATGGTGATGGTTACAAAAAAGGATGGTTCATGGAATATGTGTCTAGATTATAGAAATCTCAACAACATGACCGTTAAAGATACGTTTCCTATTTTTTTCATTGATGAAAAATGAGATGAATTAAAACGTGCAATTTTTTTTACAAAGTTGGATCTCTGCTATGGATATCACCAAATAAGAATGAGACAAGAAGAAATTCACATGACATCCTTTAGAACACATAAGGTCATTATAATTTTTTGGTGATGTCATTCGGCCTTACTAATGCACCTTCAACATTTCAAATCTTGTTGAAATTTATTTTCAAGCCCTTACTCAATTTTGTTTTTAGTTTTTGTTTTTTTTTATTTTTTATGATATACTAATATACAAAAAATCTTGGGAAGAACATGTACAACATCTTGACATGGTGTTAAAACTACTGGAAAAGAAATAACTATATTCAAATCCTTCCAAGTGTGTTCGTTTGGGGTTCAAGAAGTGGAAAATTTGGATCATATTGTATCTCATGAAGATGTCAAAGTGGACCCTAAAAAAATTAAATATGTGATGGAATGACCAATTTCAAAAAACTTGAAGAATATTAGAGTATTCTTAGGATTGACTGGATATTACCACAAGTTTGTCAAGAATTATGGTCAAATAACATCACCTCTAATAGCGTTATTAAAATCGAGGAATTTTTGTGGACTCATGAAGAAACCAAATGTTTTGAAAATGTTAAGGAGGTTATGTGTATGAATCATATCATGTCCACAAACGAGTTAAGAAAAACCTTTATTGTGGAATGTGATTCCTCAAAAAATGGCATTGGTGCAATTTTTATGAAATAAGGAATGTCCCTTTCCTTTGAAAGTATCCATCTTAAAGGAAAGAACTTACTCAAATCGATTTATGGAAAGGAAATGTTGGCCATATTACATGCAGTTAAGAAATGACACCCTTAACTAATAGGAAGACACTTCAAGGTAAAGAAAAATCACAATAGTTTAAAGTACTTCTTGGAACAACAATTATCTTTAGAAGATAAACAAAAATGGGCTACAAATATTCTAGGTCATGAATTTGAAATTCTATACAAAAAGGAAAAAAAAAATATGGTGGAAGATGCACTTTCAAGGAAAGAAGAAGATATGGGGTTTACTGTGTGTTATTTCCATTCCATAATATTATTGGGTGGAAGAATAAAGGATAGAATGGACACAATATCAAAAGGTATGAAATATCATTCAACAACTACAAGGGGATCCAAGAGCATTATATAAATTTGTGTGGAAGAATGATTTACTATGGTATGAAGATCGCTTTTATTTATGTAAGAATTCCCAACTTAAAAAAAAGGTCATTTTTGAATAGCACACTTATCCTATAGGAGTACATTAAGGGTTCTTGAAAAATTATCATATGATCAAGGAATTTTTCTCGGAAGGTCTTAAAATTGATGTTCAAAATTTTGTGGTTGAATGTGTGGTTTTCCAATAGAATAAGGGAGACAAAATCAAGACCCCGGGTCTTCTACAACCATTAGCTATACCAATTCAACTTTGGGAAGAGGTTTCAATGTATTTTGTCACAGGTCTACATAAATTTGAATAAAAGAATGGCATCATTGTAGTAGTGGATTGACTCACAAAGTATTCCCATTTTGTTAATATATTTAGACACTTAGAAGTTAGTTAAGATCAACTTGGTCTAATGTGTCATTAGGTAAAAGTATCTTTATTAGTGTAATTCTTTAGTGTGCATTAGTATGAATTTGTAGTCAAGTAATTCAACAGTCACAATATGTTCCTGACATAGAATGATCTAACGGTTCATATTCTCCTCAATCTTAACGAGTACATTGATCCGTGGCTTGGCACCCAATTGGTCCATCATCTTTATTTAAAGGGCATGGAGGGTCATTTTTCGATAATTGATTGTGAGAATATCTCTTGTAAATCTCTCTCTAATATATTATTTTTCATTAATAAATTGCTCCAAGTGGCCACGTTGGATGTTTCCTCACATGGGTTTTACCACATAAAAATATTGGTGTGTTGATATTTGATTTGGTTGTGTGAGTGGTTACTAAAGGTGGTAATATTCTATTCGAATACATGTGTTTTCAAACATGGTATCATAGCGTATTTGAAGACTATATTATGTGTTGCACTGCCTCACTTGGTTGAAAGTTATGTATCTTAGTAAAAGGTCTTGAGTTCAAGTCTCCTTTTTGTTACTTTTTTTTTAAAGTTCACGCATTCATTGTAAAGTGTGTTTCACTTAATTATAAAAGTGAATCACTATCAAATAACCTTAATATTTTATTTTAAGTTATTTGTTTTGCATGCAACTTTCATTTATAAAGTAACATCATTGTAAAAGTGATTCCTGCTTATAATATAAAAGTGGAACACTTCATAAAGTAACTTATTTAAAATTGAGCTTATAGGTAAAGCTCGATAAGGAGGAGCATCACCACGTGTACCAACTTCTACTTACCACGTGGTTCTTCGGTTTCCATTTGTGCCTTTTTTCAAAAGGGGGTAACTTTCACATTCAAAGTCCATTTTCAGTGTCATTTTTTAAACAACCTAATTTTTGATATCTTTCCATGCAAACCATCGGTTTCATATTACCTGATGGACTATATGATTCAGTAAATCACAAAGTGGGTAAATTTTCATCAGCTAAAGAACTTTGGGATGAGTTACATAATATATATTCTTTACCCAACACAGAGTCAAAGATTGATAAATAAGATACATGTATATAACAAGAAGAAAGATGCTCATCATGTTAGACAAATTAAGAAGAAGAAGAGTACGAAATCAACAAAAGTATGTTTTTCTGCTTTAATTGTTAAAAAGGAGGACATCTTGAATTTGAATGCATGTATTTGAAGATTGGAAGTAAGGAGATAGAAAATTCCAATGAAATAAAAGAAAATCATGAGACTAAAAAGGAAAATAATCTTGAATCAGAATTCAGTCAGTGAGAAAGAGAACTTGAAGAAAAAATCATCACATTGAAGATCCAACTTTAAGAAGTAAAGAAAATGGAAGAAGTAATAAAGGTCTAGATGAAGAATAAAGAAGAGGATTGTGATAAGCTTGAAGAAGAAGTTGTCATTTTAAGAGTAAAAGTTTTCAATCTCATTAAAAAAAGTTGAAGCATCCACATCATCAGCAAAGAAAATCGAAGGGAAATATCACAGGTCACCAGAAAAGAAGAATGAAGAGAATCCTAAGAGTTATGGAGAGGTTATTAAAGGTTGTATGAAGAAGGAAGAATGAAAGTCCCTGAAGAAGAATATTCTAGAAGTGTAGGAGACTCGAGAAGAAGACTACAAAAGAGATGAACATAAAAAGGACCCTCTACATTCAGATTGCAAAGAAACATCAACTATAATGAAGGAAACTACAAAAGAGAAATTCATGATCAACCAAAACAAGAATTTAGAAGGACTACATCATAAACTCCCAAGTATCAAAATTTATTTTATGGTTATTGTTTTTATTGTACTAACTTTGGACATAAAGTTACAAATTGTAGGGCTCATGGAATAAATGCTCAAACAATAAAAGCTTATGTGGTCCAACATGATATTGAATGTTACAAATTCCATAACTATGATCATATAACTCTAAATTGTAGAAGCATGATAGTGCCATCCATGAAGAAAGAAAAAGACATCAGATGCACTAAGGTTTGGAAAAGAAAAGAATATGAAAAAGAGCACATGAATAAAGAATAGGTCCCATAAATCGCAAGACATATGATAGTACAAGAAATAGAAGTGAAAGAAGAATAGATGCCAAAAATTACAAGACTTTCCATAGTACGAGAAAGACAAAGAAAGGAAAACAAAAAGAAGAACAGGTTTCAGAAACTATATTATCATAATACACATCAAAGAAATATAATAATGAAGAGCATGCAAAGAAAGAACAGGTCCCAGAAATTGCACTCTTAGGATATATAGTAGTGCATAATAATGATGAATCTACAGGAAGAAAGGAAGATGTTAGAATCCAAGAAGATAATAAGAAGAAAGAAGTCAGAGTTCAAAGAGATTATGAATCTACAAAGGAATATGACGACTACTTCAGGAAAGTATTTTTCTAATCCATATGGCTTGGAGACTCCCAACATTATGAATATTGAATAGGGGGAGTCTAGACAACATCTCTACAGATCAGTTATTTATCTTTCGAGCAGTTTGAATTGTTTGTAGAGATAGATTAAAATCAATCAGACATCATGAGTTGATGATTGTATTTAGGTAGTGGTATCATCAGTAAAGTTTGTTCTATACATGCATAGTTTGGTATGCATATAGAGAATATCAGTGGGACACATTTGATGATCATTTGCAACCGAGAAGACTTCAGAATAGTAAAATGATAGATGGGTCATCATTGTGGACAGTTGAGTAGCAGAGTCATGGATAGTATGGACAGATATGGATTAGAATCTTTGGATAGATATATGACAGTGGAGGAGAGCATGATTTCAGTGTAGATTGGTTCAAAGATTAGCTCAGAGATTGATTCAAAGATTGGTTCATAGATTGGTTCACATATTGGTTCAGAAAATGGTTCAAAGATTGATTCAAAGACTATCTTATATACAGTTGGATGATTATTTTAAAGGAATATTTGAATGTTTAATCTCGAATGATTTTTATATATGTCAATTTAATTACATGAGGAAGCACAAATGGAAAATAACTCCAAAAGGAACCAGGTACATGAATCCCTATATTTCATCTACACAAAATCTTGAAGAGAAGTCAAAGGGAGAGAAATAGAAGCAGGAAGACAAAGAAATATCATATCATAGGCATGTTTCCAGGGGGAGAGATGATAGATATGATCATAGAGGGAGCATGATCAGTGAATCCATCGACATTGCATCAAAGTGTTACCATTTGTCAAAGAGGGAGAGAAAGTAATCAGAGGCATAAAAACACAAAGAAATATCAAAGGAATTTAGACAGGGGGAGCAACTCAAAGGATAGTGAAAACAGGGGGAGAAACCCCAAGGGTAGTTTAGATATGGGGAGAAACCACAAAGGGAAGTTACCCTTCATAGAAACAAAGGGGGAGAGATAGAAACATTGACGAGGAGCAATGATCACATGTGAAGTATGAGGATGAGTGTTGTCGGTTCTAAGTGTTTCCATCAATGTTAGTGTTTCCATCAATGCCAAAGGGAAAGATTGTTGGACAATTGGTTTTCATTGATGTCAACATTTGGATAGTGATATTAAAGATTGATTTCAACCCTTGGAGAATGCCTGTAGTGAATTTTGGTAGAACAAAGGTATTGGTAAGGGACCCGAGTTTGTTTGAGGAATAAAATAATGAATCTCAATGCATATGCATGTAAGACTTTCATGGATGGATAATACATGTCGTGCCATTTCCAATGATATTTGGTATGTCACATAGTTCCTCACGGTTAGGGAGATATGTCCTTGTGAAGTTGGAGAACTTGTTAGAGTAATCTAGAATCCCCTAGAAGGTCAACAAGAAGTGAATTATTCTCGAAATATTCTAGAGAGTCTTCAAGAAGATTCCTAGTCAAAGTGGTTGCAAGGAGAAATCAATTAAATAATAAAGTGGTTATAACAAAAAATTATTTATGGGTAAATTATTTGTAACAAGAAGGTTGAATGGTCAAAGTGATTGAACAAGAAATTAATTAATTATGGGTAAAGTAGTTGTAACAAGAAGGTTGAATAGTCAAAGTGGTTGAACAAGAAATTAATTAATTTTGGGTAAAGAAGTTGCAACAGAGTTTTTATAATTTGACTAATTAAGGAAAATTTAGTTGCAAAAAGAAAGTGGGTTATCCCTAGAATAAGGAGAAGGGGCAAAACAATTACAAGGAAACTTCTAGAGGAAGGCAGTTAGCAAAGTATAAATAAGAGAGAAAGGGACTCCTATTTGCACCTATTTGAGCATATTGAATATCTATATGTGACTAAGGTAACCAAAGTAGATATAAAGTGAATTTCATAGGGAAGGTGAAGTAAAGAAGGCTTAAAATTGAAGGGAGGATAAAGTCTTTTGATGGTGTTTTATACAATATGTTATTTACAGGTCATCTCACCATTTTCACAATAACGTTTTTTTTTTTTTTTTTTTTTTCCTTGGATAAAGAAAATCAGAGGGTGATGAGAAGACATATATAGGCAACTTCGATAAAAAATTCATCTTTTGGGTCATTGTATTTTGGTAGATACACTCTCTAGAAGATAGGGTTTGTGGCTAGTCTTGAAACTAGCCTAAAGTAGGTGTTCTAGGTAAAACAGTCATAAATTATTCATAGAAGATCCAAATTCTGTTAAACCAAAAGAATTGGATAGAGTACATTCCTTAGTATGTTTTTTAAAAAAATTCGATCCATATATAAAATATTTCACGCGTGGAATTCTATACAAGTTTTCTCTCTAGAATAAGCCAGAATTCAACAAGGTCTACCATTTTTTTTATATAAATCCTTTTCTGGGAGGTTCCAAGTAGTGAAACCTATATTGATTATATAGAATATTCTTAAGAATACGGTGTGAAATTTTTAGACTTTTATACATGACAGGTACAAAGTTATTCTAGTTGAAAAATAGGGTTTGTGGCTAATCCAAAACTAGTACCATGAGACTTAGGGAAGGGTTGATGAAGATTAAATTCTCTTGTTTCTGAAGATATCAGTACATATGGAGGCTACATAAAATTTATGGTTTGTTGTATGGTTGATGTGAGGGTTTATGGTATTTAGTTTATGATAGTGTGGTGTATTGCTAGAGGAATCTTATGGGATGTTTTGGTACATGTCTTTGGTATTTGATTGATGTACACGTTGGCTACATGTTGAGACATATAGTTGATGTATGGTATGGTGATGTTGGTAAATTTTGGTGAGTCATAGCTTGATTTGTTGTGATACATGATTTGTACATGTTTGTTGCATTGTTAGATGCACTTGCTAGTATTATTGTTGACACGTGGTATATGGATGATGTGGCATAGATATCTTGATATATTATTAGAATCACATATTAATATTGGTGATGGTTATGAGGTTTTGTGATGTGCATGGTTGATTCACTTGTGATGGTACCTATTTTTCTAGTGATTTATGTACATAATTGATGGTACAGGTTGATTGGTATTGGTTGTGACAGTTTGTTTGTATAGGTCGATTGATACTGGTTGTGACAAGTTGTTTGTACAAGTTGATTCGTACAGGTTGATTAGTATTGGTTGTGACATGTTGTTTGTACAGGTTGTTGGTTCAGATCGGTAAATGTTGTTGGTACAAGTTGTGACAATTTGTTGGTGCAGGTTGTGACAGGATGCTGGTATAGGTTTTACGGTGACAGTTTGTTTCAATGACAATGACAGGTTGTATGCATTTGGAACTTATATTTCAAGGCGGTTGGATGGGGAAAGGATAGGTGGTTGGAGCCACCTTCTGGTTGGATCTAGAGAACCAGGGAGTTATAGATTCCTTCATGTTGGAGCCTGAGAATTAGGGGGTTGGAGCCTCCTTCTGGTTAGAGCCAGAGAATTGGGGAGTTGAAGCTTCCCTCGAGTTGGAGCCTGAGAAACTAGGGTGATGGAGTCTCCTTTTGCTTGGAGATATGGAATTGGAAGTTGGTTCTTCTTTGAATGTAATTCTTTGACATATAAGAAACTCATTTCATGGTTTTCTCCCGCATTGGGTTTCCACATAAAATACTAGTGTATTGTGTATTGTGTGGACGTGTTTATTATTGTTTATTCTGCATTGATGGATGTTAATGTTTATGATGCAATAATATATTGATGATGAATTGATGAACATTGTTAAATAAGTTAAAAGAATATACATTTTTGTTAAAAGGATTAATAAGTGGTATAAATTTCTCATTATTGATTCACCCCCCCTCCCAATAATCCAACAAACATCTAGACCTTTTGTTCCAGTGGATATCCAAAAATTTATTGACAATCATTCCAAGGTATTTGACGAGATTACTAAGGTTTTTCCACTTTATCAAGATCATGACCATGCTATTCATTTGAAACTAGAA
>ML780984.1:633962-669862 GCA_009831015.1 Picea engelmannii | reverse complement strand
GGAAGCTACAACTTCCTGTGTTCAAGCACCCACTTGAACTTCTGAGGACAACAGTCCTCCCGAGAACCTCCCAACCTCCCTAAGATATTAATGATTAAATAAGAATTCAACTTTACAGATAAATCAGTTCATACCAATTTTACCTTGTTATGTAAATCTTATCTTCTGCTACTTGCTCTATCGTTCTGCTCTGCTTCTGCTCTGCTCTATCGTTTTTCTCTGTTTCTGCTCTGCTCTATCGTTCTGCTCTGCTTCAGCTCTGCTCTATTGTTCTGTTCTGCTACAACTTCTCATTTTTTCCATTCTACTCTTCTTCAACTCGTTCTGTTCTTCTGCTCTATATTTCATATGCTCTGCCTGTCCTCTTCTCCAATCCTCATATACAGTTCATTTCATTTTGTATCTCAATTCGACTTCATCCTTGACTCCTTCTCCTTTCTCCTTTTCTTACTATTCCATTCTTTTTCACACAGAACAACCAACCACATACAATGTCACTCGTTTTCTTTTATACATTCTGCTATGACGGTTCCACTTCCCATCTCCTTCGGTAGGAGCAACGACAACTGTCTCAGCAACTGAATCATCATCTGAAACGTTAACTAATTCTTCATAATGAGTCTGTTTCACTAATAGAAATCATATTCAGTCGTTAACTGTGAGAGAGAACAATGACCCTCCGATCAATATTTGATCCAACGGTTAAGATCAAATCGGGATTTCACTCATCGCGATTTCGGCACTCACAGTGTCGAGATGCACATGTACTCGGAACCCCCGATTCTCTGATCTCCGATGTACTCCTTTCCCGAGCTTTAGCCCCTTCTAGCTACACAATGGTCCATGTGACCAGCTATCACGTGACCACCACCATACCTCTCGAAAATGTGCGCTAGCCCTCCTGGCTAGAACATGGTCCATATGACCTGTCTCCATGTGACCTTGGTCTTATCACTCCATCGGAGTTTCGACACTAACGATGACATAATATTTATGTCCATGGAATTCACGATTTCCCGATTCGCGATGCGCTTCAGCCCTCCTGGCTGAGCCCTGATCCACATGATCGTTACCCATGACCTTTCGTCGGGATTTCAGGGTTTATAATGATAATGTGCATACGCCCCCTGGACTTGCAATATGCCGATTCCCGACTTCCTCTGTACTCCTTACACCTATCCTGCATTGACTCCTGGGTGACCCACAACCTATATGCCTTATCGGGAAATCGCGTATCGCGATTTCGCGATGTCTGATGTTCAATGTTTTTTTCAATACCAAAACCCGATCCCCGGAACTTCGACCAGGGCTAGGATCTACGGTTCAGATTCATTCTGGATTCAACGACTGCGATTAAATCGCGAAATCGCATTTCGCGATTTCGGAGTTATTGATGTCAATAGATTTTGACATTGCAAAGTGCCGATTTCCGATCCCCGATACTCCATGCAGATATTCAACAGTCCAGATCACTTCTAGCTCGACGGCTCAGATTACATCGCAAAATCGCATATCGTGATTTCGGAGTTTCTGTTGCAGTGTGTTATTGACATATCAAAGTCCCGATCGCCGATGCCTCTGCTGACGTCACACGTGGTTTGACACGTGTTAGATCCGGCCACGTGTCACTCTGATTCGTGAATTGCATGAGCCTGAAGTGTTAGATCTGTCTGACACGTGTCATTCTCTGGTTGTGCCACGTGTCCCTGGGTGACGTGGTCTACCGACGTGAGTTGGATCAACAGTCTAGATCACATGTTGATCTGACGGTTCAGATTCAGTAGGGATTTCGCATATCGCGAAATCGGGGTTTTCGTTGCATTGTGTTCTTTGCATTATGAAATCCCGATCCCCAAATCTCCGATGAAGCCTCCTGGCTGCCACGCGTCCATACGAATGAACGATCCAGATCCCTTCTTGATTTAACGGCTGCGATCAAATCGCGTATCGCGATTTCGGGGTTTTCGTTGTCGAGTGAACTAGACATTTCAAAGTCCCGATCCCTGATTCTCCGATGGATTATCTCTCTCGCAACTTCTACAGATCCGATGGCCCTCGTTCTTTCGGGAAATTTGAATGGGATCCTACGATCACTGACTCTTCTCCTCTCGATTATTGTTGTGTGGCTATTCATTGCTATTGTCATCACTGCAACGACAACGACAACTGTACTTGCCATCAACAACCACAACTGTACTTTCCATCAATGACAATTATACGCTGATTTGCTTTCTGTTAACTGAAATTTCCAACACCAACATTATGAATATTGAATAGGGTGAGTCTAGAAAACATCTCTATAGATCAGTTATTTATCTTTTGAGCAGTTTGAATTGTTTGCATAGATAGATTAAAATAAGTCAGATAGCATGAGTTGATGATTGTATTTAGGTAGTGGTATCATCAGTAAAGGTTGTTCTATACATGCATAGTTTGGTATGCATATAGAGAATATCGGTGGGACACATTTGATGCTCATTTGCAACTAAGAAGACTTCATAATAATACAATGAAAGATGGGTCATCATTGTGGACAGTTGAGTAGCAGAGTCATGGACAGTATGGACAGATATGGATTAGAAGCTTTGGATAGATATATGACAGTGGAGGAGAGCATGATTTCAGTGCAGATTGGTTCAAAGACTAGCTCAGAGATTGTTTCAAAGATTGGTTCACAGATTGGTTTAGAAAATGGTTCAAAGATTGATTCAGAGACTATCTCAGATACAGCTGGATGATTATTTTAAAGGAATAATTGAATGCTTAATCTCAAATGATTTTTATATATGTCAATTTAATTACACGAGGAAGAACAAATGGAAAATAACTCCAAAAGAAACCAGGTACATGAATCCCTATATTTCATCTACACAACATCTTGAAGAGAAGTCATAGGGAGAGAAATAGAAGCAGGAAGACAAAGAAATATCATGTCATAGGCATGTTTCGAGGGGGAGAGATGATAGATATGATCATAGAGGGAGCATGAGCAACTATTCCATCGACATTGCATCAAAGTGTTACCATTTGTCAAAGAGGGAGAGAAAGTAATCAAAGGCATAGAAACAAAAAGAAATATCAAGGGAATTTAGACAGGGGGAGCAACTCAAAGGATAGTGAGAACAAGGGGAGAAACCCCAAGGATAGTTTAGATATGGGGAGAAACCACAAAGGGGAGTTACCCTTGATAGAAACAAAGGGGGAGAGATAGAAACATTGATGAGTAGCAATGATCACAGGTGAAGTATGAGGATGAGTGTTGTCGGTTCTAAGTGTTTCCATCAATGCCAAAGGGGGAGATTGTTGGACAATTCGTTTTCATTGATGCCAACATTTGGATAGTGATATTAAAGATTGATTTCAACCCTTGGAGAATACCTGTAGTGAATTTCGGTAGATTAAAGGTATGGGTAAGGGACCTGAGTTTGTTTGAGGAATAAAAGAATGAAGATCAATGCATATGCATGTAAGACTTTCATGGATGGATAATACATGTCGTGCCATTTCCAATGATATGTGGTATGTCACATAGTTCCTCACGGTTAGGGAGATATTTCCTTGTGAAGTTGGAGAACCTAGAAGCCCCTAGAAGGTCAAAAAAAGTGAATTATTCTAGAAAGCTTCTAGAGAGTCTTCAAGAAGATTCCTAGTCAAAGTGGTTGCAAGGAGAAATCAATTAAATAATAAAGTGGTTATAACAAAAAATTATTTGTGGGTAAATTATTTGTAACAAGAAGGTTGAATGGTCAAAGTGATTGAACAAGAAATTAATTAATTATGGGTAAAGAAGTTGTAACAAGAAGGTTGAATAGTCAAAGTGGTTGAACAAGAAATTAATTAAATTATGGGTAAAGAAGTTGCAAAAAAGTATTTATAATTTGACTAATTAAGGAAAATTTAGTTGCAACAAGAAAGTGGGTTAGCCCTAGATTAAGGAGAAGGGGCAAAACAATTACAACGAAACTTCTAGAGGAAGGCAGTTAGCAAAGTATAAATAAGAGAGAAAGGGACTCCTATTTGCACCTATTTGCACCTATTTGAGCATATTGAATATCTATAAGTAACCAAAGGATATATAAGGTGAATTTCATAGGGAAGGTGAAGTAAAGAAGGTTGAAAATTAAAGGGAGGATAAAGTATTTTGATGATGTTTTCTAAGGTATGTTATTTACAGGTCAACTCACCATTTTCACAATAACATTTTTTCTAGAATTCCTCGGATAGAGAAAATCAGAGGGTGATGAGAAGACATATACAGGTAACTTCAATAAAAATTTCATCTTTTGGGTCATTGTATTTTGGTAGATACACTCTCTGGAAGATAGGGTTTGTGGCTAGTCCTGAAACTAGCCTAAAGCAGGTGTTCCAGGTAAAACATTCATAACTTATTCATAGAATATCCAAATTCAGTTAAACCAAAAGAATTGGATAGATTACATTCCTTAGTATGTCTTTTAAAAAAATTCGATCCATATATAAAATATTTCGCGCGTGGAATTCTGTACAAGTTTTCTATCTAGAATAAGCCAGAATTCAACAAGGTCTACCATTTTTGATATAACTCCTTTTCTTGGAGGTTCCAAGCAGTGAAACCTATATTGATTGTAAAAAAAATCTTAAGAATACGGTGTGCAATTTTTAGACTTTTATACATGACAAGTACACAGTTATTCTAGTTGAAAAATAGGGTTTGTGGCTAATCCAAAACTAGTACCATGAGACTTAGGTAAGGGTTGATGAAGATTACATTCTCTTGTTTCTGAAGATATCAATACATATGGAGGCTACATAACATTTATGGTTTTTTGTATGGTTGATGTGAGGGTTTATGGTATTTAGTTTATGATAGTGTGGTGTATTGCTAGAGGAATCTTGTGGGATGTTTTGGTACATGTCTTTGGTATTTTATTGATGTACATGTTGGCTACATGTTGAGACATATAGTTGATGTATGGTCTGGTGACGTTGTTAAATATTGATGAGTCATAGTTTGATTTGTTGTGATACATGATTGGTACATGTTTGGTGCATTGTTAGACGCACTTGTTAGTAGTATTGTTGACACATGGTATATGGATGATGTGGCATAGATATCTTGATATATTATTAGAATCACATATTAATATTGGTGATGGTTATGAGGTTTTGTGATGTGCATGGTTGATGCACTTATGATGGTACCTGTTGTTCTAGTGATTTATGTACATGATTGATGGTACAGGTTGATTAGTATTGGTTGTGACAAGTTGTTTGTATAGGTCAATTGGTACTAGTTGTGACAAGTTGTTTGTACAAGTTGATTGGTACAGGTTGATTAGTATTGGTTGTGACCTGTTGTTTGTACATGTTGTTGATGCAGATCGATAAATGTTGTTGGTACAAGTTGTGACAATTTTTTGGTGCAGGTTGTGTGATGCAGTAAAGACGGGACCGCACCACCTTGTCGCACTCTCCTGCTCACAGGATCGTTCAAATTCCCCCTTGAGCCGAAACGACTCTTCTGATTCCCTGTTGGAATCTCAGTTGAAAACCCGATCCACAGGTCCTTTCTTCACCCGCACATCCTTTTTCACATGACCATGCTCTTTCCCTGATCTTAATTTCGGTTTTCAGGGTTTTGTGATCCCTGACGTCAAGAGTTCTTGTCCTCTTGAATCCCCGATCTCCGATGAGCAATTTCACCGATACGCGCCCTTTACGCTTAGCCCTCCTGGCTATGCTCTGGTCCATGTGACCGCTAATTCATAAGACCGCAGCCTTATCCTTCTTTCGGGGTTTTGGACTTCAAAATCTTGATGTGCTCCAACTTTCGTTAGCCCTCCAGGCTAGACTCCTGGCCCACATGACCACTATCTCACAAGACCGCAGCCTTGTCTCCCATTAGGGTTTTGAACATCGCAATGTCGAAATGCATAAACATTTTGTCCCTGGAATCTCCGATATCCCGATATGACGTCAGCTGTCCCCCACACAACAGAGCTTTCCTCCTTATCCGATACGCTGACAGTTGGCCCACAATGGCACTTTTCTCCTTGTCGGGGTTTCGGACTTCGCAATTCTAAAATGCAAGGACTTCTTGTCCACAGAATCCCCGATATCCTAATGATCGTAATGCCGATAGATGACTTCATGTCGGGACTTTCCCCGATGGCTCCGATTGCTGTCGCGCATCCTCCTCTGATGGATGGTCCTGATTACTCCTCGCGTTTTCGAGACTTCTGATGTCCCGACTTTCACGACCTCGGGAACTTCGATTTCCCGAGCATCGATATCCCGATGTCTAGTGCCCGGATCTCCGGAATGGACGATCATGTGACACGCGTCCTCTCTCAGATGGAAGGCCCAGATTTGTGTCAGGGTTTTCAAGATGGACTTACCTGATCTCCTGTCCACGGGAATGTCGATATCTCGACTCCCGATGCCTCGATCTCCACCTTGTGTCTCCACTAACGGACAGTCCAAATCATTTTCAGGTAATTTCCCATGGAAATTCCCGATCTCATGTCATAGAGACTTTTGATTTCCCGATATGCAAAATCCCGATGAGTCAACCCTCCTTTTGGGATTTCTCCTCCTGTTCATGAGCTTAACCCTCGTGCAACTTCTATTAGATCCGACGACTGACGGGTGATTTCTCAAGATCTGACTGTTCATATTATCTCTTCTCCTACGTGCTCTCTTGACGTGAAAACCTTCGGACGGTCCAGATCTCCTCGGCCGATCCAATGGCTGTCATTGCTCCTCCTGAGCTTCTGCGCACTTTCTTCCTACACTTGGAGGAATTCCAAGTTCTCAAAGGCTCTAACCTTTGTCTTCCTCCTCCTATTGTGAACTCTGGACTCTGAGCTTCGCTGCACGCATGGAAACGTTGTTCCTCCTGAGCTTTTCTCTCTTCGAATTCTCAAGGGATTTCGACGTCTGCACTTTTGCAGAGTCTTCATGCACCCATAGTGTTGTCTCTCCTGAGCTTCTCAAACGCTTAGACCCCTAAGGGATTTTATCCTTCTACCTTCTCCTGCAGATGGAGAACGTTTGGACGCCCTCCTGGCTATCCTCTGCCTCAAGCAACTCCTTCATGAGCCTTCAAGGTGTTCAGTAACCCTATGAAGATCCTTCAGTGGATTCTTCCCTCAATTATAGAACTCAAAGAGTTATCTTCTCTTCTTTGTGCCTGTCTGCACACTAACTCAATACCCACCTGGCAGAGTGTCTTCTTCCAGAACTTCCAGCAGTTATGTCCCCTTCTGTACACCTATGCACCTACTCAATGCCCACCTGGAAGAGCTCTCGAAATCTTCAGTGATTCTGTCTCTTCTTCCTAAACTCACAGCAGATTTCTATCTTTGTTCACTCCTTGCACTGGCTCAATGCCCACCTGGCAGAGCTCTCAGAATCCTCAGTGATTCTGTTTCTTTTGACTGAACTCACAATAGAGTTCCTTCAAATGCACCAATGTGCATATGCTCAATGCCCACTTGGAAGAGCTCTACAGAACTCACAATAGAGTTTCTGTCTGCAACTGTGTCTCTCATACACACCCTTGCCTCCAAGGTATTCAACAACCTTGAGGTCTTCCCTGGGTTGTTGATTCCAGTTTCTGTGCCACCGCACGTCTTTGTCTGAACCCGTAGTATTCAGAAATGCATCATCTTTGCACGGCTATCAGAACCCGTAGTGTTTTGTCACACCCTCCTGGTATGAAGCCTCAAAAACCTTCACCTAAAATCAAACACACTCCTGTAAATGCATAACTACAGTATACATCTACAACATACAATGGAACACTCACAGACATTCATTCAACACAGAATATTGCAGGAAAAATTGCTCTTTGTATTAAATATGGAAAATGCTTGTATTTACAATGTGTTCCTAAGCACGGACTATAAAAAGGTCTCGTATCTTCTCTCTTATGCTCTCTACATGCAGACTATCACACAACTCAACTTACTCGACTTCCTACAAAATGAGATACTAAAAAATCTCTTTTACCTGAGGGGGCTCTTCGAGCTCTTCCCTCCAATCTACTTACCCTATTCAATTACATTGAATAGTTGTCTAGTCCAGAATCAGATCTAGATCTCAGCCTTACAAACATTAAAGGCTGATCTTATCTATAGCCTGCACAAAGGCATGACTCTACAGCTCACCAGCTTAGACATTTAATTACATTGAATTCAGATTTCAAATGAGGCTGTGCCTCTCTTCAACACGCGATTTGAATTCACTGACATGGCTGGCTGGCTGGTTGGATGATGTGGAGAGATGCTCCTGCATCAAAATCCTCAGCTGAAAAATTCATGAGCTCCTTCTCATGAGCTTCCCATCTCAGTTGTTGAAATCCCCCCTGGATCCCAAATCATTCTCTGGAGTTGTTCATCTGCTCCATCCTGCTGCTGCTGCTTCTTTTGCGCTGTTGTTGCTGCTTCCTTCCTTCTTCTCAGCTTCTCCTTGCTGGTAGTTTCTGCTGACCTCAACATCAGCCTTCTGATCTCCTCAATCACTGCATCCAGCTACTCCAGTGGCTGGTCCTATTTTTGCAGTCTCCTCAGCTGCAAAAATTTTCTGCAATTGGGTAGATCATCATGATCTCCCATGCCATCCTCTTCATCTTCACCTGTGGCCTCAAGTTTCCAATCTGCTGCAGAATTTATCTCTACAGTATCCCTTTGACTGACTGGTTTTTCAGTCACCTTCCATGACAGCTCAACTTCTGTCAGTTCTCTTGCTGGTTCTGGATTGTTCAACCAATCCTCCAACATCTCTAGCTCGATCTCCCATGGAGTGAGAACTTTATCTTTTGCTGTCAGCTTCAGTGCTATAGCTTCTTCAGGTTCCTGGCTGAATATGTTGAGACATTCCTCTGAATGCTCATTCTCCTCTCCTTCTTGGGCAGCTTCATATATCTGCTCCAATTCCTCTTCGACAGTCTCAGCTGGCTATTCTTCTACTGTTGTTGCATCTGCAACACAGATTTCTGCCTCCTCTTGGGCAAGTGTTAGGAATATCTGGATTCCCCCAATCATTAGAAGGTCCCTCAGATCCTCCTCTTCTGTCAGCTGCACATGATGATCCAAACTCACCTCTGAGCTCATCTACTCTGTCAGCTCCTTGGGTTGATTCCAAATCACTTCTGAGTTCATGAGACCCACAGATAGTCTCATATGCTCATCCCTGCCCACTTGGAAATATGGGATGCTTCCACTGCTCTCCTGACAGACTATGAGATCAACCAATCCCATCTTCATCCGCAACCCTTGCTGAATTGAACTCACCTCCGAGTCCATGAGACTTTCAGACAGTATCGAATTCTCATCTCTGCCCACCTGGCAATCTGAGATGCATTCGCTGCCCTCCTGGAAATCTTCGAGATCCCGCAGTGACCTCATTTCATTGCCCATCTGGCAATGTGAAATTCCCTAGCTGTCCTCATGATAGTCCCTGAGATCCCACAACGATCTCAACCCTTTTCCCACCTGGCAATTGGGAATTTCTCTCTGCCCTCCTGGCGGTGCTTGAGATCTTCAAATTATCCCATTTCACTGAGATCTCTCCCAGTCTCTGGTTCACATATCTGAACCATCTCCTTAGGTCCGTCAAGGTTTTCAACATACCTCAACCATCCTTTTAACAACCTTCGTTGTATTATGACCATAAACTACTTGACTGGCCATTTTGCTTTCAGCTTCTTCATGGGCCATTCATACACCCATCTCATCTTCTTATCCTACTGCATCCGCAGTTCGAGCTTCTCTATATCTGCCCTTAATTCAGCGAGCTCTTTATCCATTTCTGCAATCTTTTCTTCTTTTTTCTTCCTCCCAGCATGCCTATGGTCTTCAGTAACCATGGTGCTATCTTTGTCTGCTTTCCTAGCAAACCTGCTACTGTCACTCTGCACCAAGAGTGTTACCAGCTTCATTCTCCTACAGTCTCCCTGACTGTCTTCTTGATTGTTGCCTACCTGCAAAAAATCACCACAGAGTCTCCAGCGCTCTGTCTTCCTTTACCTTCTCGCTTCACCTAAAATATACAGATGAAATCCCGCTCTGATACCACTTGATGCAGTAAAGACGCGACCACACCACCTTGTCGCACTCTCCTGCTCACAAGATCGTTCAAATTCCCCCTTGAGACGAAACGACTCTTCTGATTCCCTGTTGGAATATCAGTTGAAAACCCGATCCACAGGTCCTTTCTTCACCTGCACGGCCTTCTGCACGTGACCGCGCTCTTTCCTTGATCTTAATTTTGGGTTTCGGGGTTTCGTGATCCCCAACGTCAAGATTTCATGTCCTCTTGAATCCCCGATCTTCGATGAGAAATTTCACCGATACGTGCCCTTTACATGTTATCCCTCTTGGCTATGCTCTGGTCCATGTGACCGCTAATTCATAAGACCGCAGCCTTATCCTTCTTTCGGGGTTTTGGACTTCAAAATCTCGATGTGCTCCAACTTCCGTTAGCCCTCCAGGCTAGACTCCTAGCCCACATGACCACTATCTCACAAGACCGCAACCTTGTCTCCCATCGGCATTTCGAACATCCCAATGTCGAAATGCATAAACATTTTGTCCCTGGAATCTCCGATATCCCAATATGATGTCAGCTGGCCCCCACACAACGAAGCTTTCCTCCTTATCCGATACGCTGACAGCTGGCCCACAATGGCACTTTTCTCCTTGTCGGGGTTTCGGACTTCGCGATTCTGAAATGAAAGGACTTCTTGTCCACAGAATCCATGATATCCCGATGACCGTAATGTTGATAGACGACTTCCTGTCGGGACTTTCCCCAATGGCTCCGATTGCTTCCGCGTGTCCTCCTCTAATGGACGTTCCTAATTACTTCTCGCATTTTTGAGACTTCTGATGTCCTGACTTTCACGACCTCAGGAACTCCGATTTCCTGAGCGTCGATATCTCAATGTCTAGTCCCAGGATCTCCGGAATGGACGATCATGTGACACGCGTCCTCTCTTAGATGGATGACCCAGATTTGTGTCGGGGTTTTCAATATAACTTACCCGATCTCTTGTCCATGAGAATGTCGATATCCTGACTCCCGACGCCTCGATCTCCACCACGTGTCTCCACTAACCGACGATCCAGATCAGTTTCGGGTAATTTCCCATGGAAATTCCTGATCTCATGTCATCGAGACTTCTGATTTCCCGATATGAGAAACCCCAATGAGTCAACCCTCCTTTCAGGATTTCTCCTCCTGTTCATGAGCTTAACCCTCACTCAACTTCTGTCAAATCCGACGGCTGACGGGTGATTGCTCAAGATCTGACGGTTCAAATCATCTCTTCTCCTGCGCGCTCTCTGGACGTGAAAACCTTCCAACAGTCCAGATCTCCTTGGCCGATCTAACGACTATCGTTGCTCCTCCTGAGATTTTGTGCACTTTCTTCCTGCACTTGGAGGAATTCCAAGTTCTCAAAGGATCTAACCTTTGTCTTCCTCCTCCTCTTGCGAACTTTGGACTCTGAGCTTCACTGTGCGCGTGGAAACATTGTTCCTCCTGAGCTTTGTTCTCTTCGAATTCTCAAGGGATTCTGACGTCTACGCTTCTGCAGAGTCTTCACGCACCCACAGTGTTGTCTCTCTTGAGCTTCTCAAATGATCATACCCCTAAGGGATTTTATCCTTCTACCTTCTCCTGCAGATGGAGAATGTTTGGACTCCCTCCTGGCTATCCTCTGCCTCAAGCAACTCCTTGTTGAGCCTTCAGGGTGTTCAGTAACCCTGTGAAGATCCTTTAGTGGATTCTTCCCTCAATTACAGAACTCAAAGAGTTCTCTTCTATTCTCTGTGCCTGTTTGCACACTAACTCAATACCCACCTGGCAGAGTGTCTTCTTCCAGAACTTCCAGCAGTTCTGTCCCCTTCTGTACACCTATGCACCTGCTCAATGCCCACCTGGCAGAGCTCTCAGAATCTTCAGTGATTCTGTCTCTTCTTCCTGAACTCACAACAGAGTTCTATCTTTGTGCACTCCTTGCACTGTCTCAATGCCCACCTGGCAGAGCTCTCAGAATCCTCAGTGATTCTGTTTCTTCTGACTAAACTCACAACAGAGTTCCTTCAAATGCACCACTGTGCATATGCACAATGCCCACTTGGCAGAGCTCTACAGAACTCACAACAGAGTTTCTGTCTGCAACTATGTCTCTCATACACAACCTTGCCTCCAAGGTATTCAACAACCTTGAGGTCTTCCCTGAGTTGTTGATTCTAGTTCCTGTGCCACAACACGTCTTCGTCTAAACCCGCAGTATTCAGAAATGCATCCTCTGTGCACAACTATCAGAACCTGCAGTGTTCTGTAACACCCTCCTAATATGAAGCCTCAAATACCGTCACCTGAAATCAAACACACTCCTACAAATGCACAACTACAGTATACATCTACATCATACAATGGAACACTCACAGACATTCATTCAACACAGAATATTGTAGGAAAAACTACTCCTTGTATTAAATATGGCAAATTCCTTTATTTACAATGTGTTCCTGAGCACGGCCTGTAACAAGGTCTCGGCTCTTCTCTCTTCTACTCTCTACACGCAGACTATCACACAACTCAACTTACTCAACTTCCTACAAAATGAGATACTAAAAAATCTCTTTTACCTGAGGGGGCTCTTTGAGCTCTTCCCTCCAATCTACCTACCCTATTCAATTACATTGAATAGTTGTCTAGTCTAGAATCGAATCTAGATCTCAGCCTTACAAACATTAAAGGCCGATCTTATCTACAGCCTGCACAAAGGCACGGCTCTACAACTCACCAGCTTAGACATTTAATTACATTGAATTCATATTTCAAATGAGGCTGTGTCTCTCTTCAACACACGATTTGAATTCGCTGACATGGATGGCTGGCTGGATGGCTGATGTGGAGAGATGCTCCTGCATCATTGTGACAGGATGTTGGTACAGGTTTTACAGTGACAGTAACAGGTTGTCTACATTTGGAACTTATATTTCAAGGCGGTTGGATGGGGAAAGGATAGGTGGTTGGAGCCACCTTTTGGTTGGATCCAGAGAACTAGGGAGTTGGAGCTTCCTTCATGTTGGAGCTTGAGAATTAGGGGGTTGGATTCTCCTTCTGGTTAGAGCCAGAGAATTGGGGAGTTGGATCTTCCCTCAGGTTGGAGCCTGAGAAACTAGGGGGTTGGAGTCTCCTTTTGGTTGGAGATATAGAATTGGAAGTTGGTTCTTCTTTGAATGTAATTCTTTGACATATAAGAAACTCATTTCATGGTTTTCTCCCACATTGGGTTTCCACATAAAATACTAGTGTATTGTGTATTGTGTGGATGTGTTTATTATTGTTCATTATGCACTGATGGATGTTAATGTTTATGATTCAATAATATATTGATGATGAATTGATGAACATTGTTAAATAATTTAAAAGAATATACATTTTGGATAAAAGGATTAATAAGTGGTATAAATTTCTCATTATTGATTCAGCCCCCCTCTCAATAATCCAACAAACATCTAGAACTTTTGTTCCAGTGGATATCCAAAATTTTATTGACAGTCATTCCAAGGTATTTGACAAGATTACTAAGGTTTTTCCACTTTATCAAGATCATGACCATGCTATTCATTTGAAACTAGAAAGTGTACCACCCAACATTAGGCCTTACAAGTACCCATATTCACAAAAGAGTGAGAATGAGTGTATGATTCAAGAAATGTTAGAGGTCGACATCATTCAACCTAGCCAAAGTGTTTTCTCTTCACCAATGGTGATGGTTACAAAAAAGGATGGTTCATGGAATATGTGTCTAGATTATAGACATCTCAACAACATGACCATTAAAGATACGCTTCCTATTCTTTTCATTGATGAAAGATTAGATGAATTACAACGTGCAATTTGTTTTACAAAGTTGCATCTCTGCTATGGATATCATCATATAAGAATGAGACAAGAAGAAATTCACAAGACATACTTTAGAACACATAAGGTCATTATAAGTTTTTGGTGATGTCATTCGGCCTTACTAATGCACCTTCAACATTTCAAATCTTGTTGAATTTTATTTTCAAACCCTTCCTTGGAATTTTTTTTATTTTTTATTTTTTATGATATACTAATGTACAAAAAATCCTGGGAAGAACGTGTACAACATCTTGACATGGTGTTAAAACTACTGGAAGAGAAACAACTATATTCAAATCCTTCCAAGTGTGTTCCTTTGGGGTTCAAGAAGTGGAAAATTTGGTTCATATTGTATCTCATGAAGATGTCAAAGTGGACCCTAAAAAAATTAAAGATACGATGGAATGACCAATTTCAAAAACCTTGAAGAATATTAGAGTATTCTTAGGATTGACTGGATATTACCACAAGTTTGTCAAGAATTATGGTCAAATAACATCACCTCTAATAGCTTTATTAAAATCGAGGAATTTTCGTGGACTCATGAAGAAACAAAATGTTTTGAAAATGTTAAGGAGGTTATGTGTACAACTCATATCCTGTCCACACACGAGTTAAGAAAAACCTTTATTGTGGAATGTGATTCCTAAAAACATGGCATTGGTGCAATTTTTATGAAATAAGGAATGTCCCTTTCCTTTGAAAGTATCCATCTTAAAGGAAAGAACTTGCTCAAATCGATTTATGGAAAGGAAATGTTGGCCATATTACATGCAGTTAAGAAAAGACACCCTTACCTAATAGGAAGGCACTTCAAGGTAAAGAAAAATCACAATACTTTAAAGTACTTCTTGGAACACCAATTATCTTTAGAAGATAAACAAAAATGCGCTACAAATATTCTAGGTCATGAATTTGAAATTCTACACAAGAAGGAAAACAAATATGGTGGAAGATGCACTTTCAAGGAAAGAAGAAGATAGGGGGTTTAATCTGTGTTATTTCCATTCCATAATATTATTGGGTGGAAGAAGAAAGGATAGAATGGCCGCAATATCAAAAGGTATGAAATATCATTCAACAACTTCAAGGGGATCCAAGTGCATTATATAAATTTGTGTGGAAGAATGATTTACTATGGTATGAAGATCGCTTATATTTATGTAAGAATTCCCAAATTAAACAAAAGTCCTTTTGGAATAGCACACTTATCCTATAGGAGGACATTAAGGGTTCTTGAAAAATTATCATATGATCAAGAATTTTTTCACAGAAGGTCTTAAAATTGATGTTCAAAATTTTGTGGTTGAATGTGTGGTTTTCCAATAGAATAAGGGAGAGAAAATCAAGACCCCAGGTCTTCTACAACCATTAGCTATACCAAGTCAACTTTGGGAAGAGGTTTCAATGTATTTTATCACATGTCTACTAAAATTTGAATAAAAGAATGACATCATTGTAGTAGTGGATCGACTCACAAAGTATTCCCATTTTGTTAATATATTTAGACACTTAGCAGTTAGTTAAGATCAACTTGGTATAACGTGTCATTAGGTAAAAGTATATTTCTTAGTGTATTTCTTTAGTATGCATTAGTATGCATTTGTAGTCAGGTAATTCGAAAGTCACAATATGCTCCTGACATAGAATGATCTGACGGTTCATATTCTCCTAGATCTTAACGAGTACATTGATCCGTGGCTTAGCACCCAATTGGTCCATCATTTTTATTTAAAGGGCAAGGAGGTTCATTTGTTGATGATTGATTGTGAGAAAATCTCTTGTAAATCTCTCACTAATATATTATTTTTCATTAATAAATTGCTCCAAGTGGCCACGTCGGATGTTTCCTCACAGGGGTTTTACCACGTAAAAATATTGGTGTGTTGATATTTGATTTGGTTGTGCGAGTGGTTACACAAGGTGGTCATATTATATTGGAATACATGTGTTTTTAAACATGGTATCATAGCATAATTGAAGACTATAATATGTGTTGCACTGCCTCACTTGGTTGAAAGTTACTTATCTTAGTAAAAGGTCTTGAGTTCAAGTCTCTTTTTTGTTACTTTTTTTTTTAAAGTTCATGCATTCATTGTAAAGTGTGTTTCACTTAATTATAAAAGTGAATCACTATCAAATAACCTTAATATTTTATTTTAAGTTATTTGTTTTGCATGCAACTTTCATTTATAAAGTAACTTCATTGTAAAAGTGATTTCTGCTTATAATATAAAAGTGGAACACTTCATAAAGTAACCTATTTAAAATTGATCTTATAGGTAAAGTTCGATAAGGAGGAGCATCACCACATGTACCAACTTCTACTTACCACGTGGTTCTTTGGTTTCCATTTATTTCTTTTTTCAAAAGGGGGTAACTTTCACATTCAAAGTCCATTTTCAGTGTCATTTTTTGAACCTATTTTCAAGATCTTTCCATCCAAACCATCGATTTCATCTTACCTGATGGACTATATGATTCAGTAAAGCACAAATTGGGTAAATGTTCATCAGCTAAAGAACTTTGGGATGAGTTACATAATATATATTCTTCACCCATCACAAAGTCAGAGATTGATAAATAAGATACATGTATAGAACAAGAAGAAATATGCTCATCATGTCAGACAGATTAAGAATAAGAAGAGTACCAAATCAACAAAAGTATATTTTTCTTATTTAATTGTGAAAAAGAAGGACATCTTGAATTTGAATGCATGTATTTGAAGATTGGAAGTAATGAGATAGAAAAGTCCAATGAAATAAAAGAAAATCATGAGACTAAAAAGGAAAATAATCTTGAATCAAAATTCAGTCAATGAGAAAGAGAACTTGAAGAAAAAATCATCACATTAAAGATCCAACTTGAAGAATGAAAGAAAATGAAAGAAGTAATGAAGATCTAGATGAAGAAGAAAGAAGAGGACTGTGAGAAGCTTGAAGAAGAAGTTTTCGTGTTGAGAGTAAAAGTTTTCAAGCTCATTAAAAAAAGTTGAAGCATCCACATCATCAACAAAGAAAATCAAAGGGAAATATCACAGGTCACCAGAAAAGAAGAATGAAGAGAATCCTAAGAGTTATGCAGAGGTCATTAAAGGTTGTATGAAGAAGGAAGAATGCAAGTCCCTGAAGAAGAATATTCTAGAAGTGCAAGAGACTCAAGAAGAAGACTACAAAAGAGATGAACATAAAAAGGACCCTCTACATTCAGATTGCAAAGAAACATCAACCATAATGAAGGAAACTACAAAAGAGAAATTCATGATCAACCAAAACAAGAATTCAGAAGGACTACATCAAAAACTCCCAGGTATCAAAATTTATTTTATTGTTATTGTTTTTATTGTAATAACTTTGGACATAAAGTTATAAATTGTAGGGCTCATGGAATAAATGCTCAAACAACAAAAGCTAATGTGGTCCCACATGATATTGAATGTTACAAATTCCATAACTATGGTCATATAACTCTAAATTGTAGAAGCATGATAGTGCCATACATGAAGAAAGAAAAAGACATCAGATACACTAAGGTTTGGAAAAGAAAAGAATAAAAAAAAGAGGACATGAATAAAGAATAGGTCCCATAAATCACAAGACATACGATAGTACAGGAAAAATAAGTGAAAGAAGAATAGATGCCAAAAATTACAAGACTTTCCATAGTATGAGAAAGACAAAGAAAGGAAAAAAAAAAAAACAGGTTTCAGAAAATATATTATCATAATACACATCAGAGAAATATCATAATGAAGAGCACACAAAGAAAGAACAGGTCCTAGAAATTGCACTTTTAGGATATATAGTAGTGCATAATCATGATGAATCTATAGGAAGAAAGGAAGATGTTAGTATCCAGGAAGAGAATAAGAAGAAAGAAGTCAGAGTTCAAAGAGATGATGAATCTACAGAGGAATATGACGACTACTTCAGGAAAGTTTTTTTCTAATCCATATGGATTGGAGACTCCCAACATTATGAATATTGAATAGGGGGAGTCTAGACAACATCTCTATAGATCATTTATTTATCTTTTGAGCAGTTTGAATTGTTTGCAGAGATAGATTAAAATAATTCAGATAGCATGAGTTGATGATTGTATTTAGGTAGTGGTATCATCAGTAAAGGTTGTTCTATACATGCAGAGTTTGGTATGCATATAGAGAATATCGGTGGGACACATTTGATGCTCATTTTCAACTAAGAAGACTTCAGAATAATACAATGAAAGATGGGTCATCATTGTGGACAGTTGAGTAGCATAGTCATGGACAATATGGACAAGGATGGATTAGAAGCTTTGGATAGATATATGACAGTGGAGGAGAGCATGATTTCAGTGCAGATTGGTTCAAAGACTAGCTCAAAGATTGATTCAAAGATTGGTTCACAGACTGGTTCAGAAAATGGTTCAAAGATTGATTCAGAGACTATCTCAGATACAGTTGGATGATTATTTTAAAGGAATATTTGAATGCTTAATCTCGAATGATTTTTATATATGTCAATTTAATTACACGAGGAAGCACAAAAGGAAAATAACTCCAAACGGAACCAGGTACATGAATCCCTATATTTCATCTACACAACATCTTGAAGAGAAGTCGAAAGGAGAGAAATAGAAGCAGAAAGACAGAGAAATATCATATCATAGGCATGTTTCGAGGGGGAGAGATGATAGATATGATCATAGAGGGAGCACAAGCAGCTATTCCATCGACATTGCATCAAAGTGTTACCATTTTTCAAAGAGGGAGAGAAAGTAATCAGAGGCATAGAAACACAGAGAAATATCAAGGGAATTCAAACAGGGGGAGCAGCTCAAAGGATAGTGAAAATAGGGGGAGAAACCCCAAGGATAGTTTAGATATGGGGAGAAACCACAAAGGGAAGTTACCCTTGATAGAAACAAAGGGGGAGAGATAGAAACATTGATGAGGAGCAATGATCATAGGTGAAGTATGAGGATGAGTGTTGTCGGTTCTAAGTGTTTCCATCAATGTTAGTGTTTCCATCAATGCCAAAGGGGGAGATTGTTGGAAAATTGGTTTTCATTGATGTCAGCATTTGGATAGTGATATTAAAGATTGATTTCAACCCTTGGATAATACCTATAGCGAACTTCGGTAGAACAAAGGTATTGGTAATGGACCCTAGTTTGTTTGAGGAATAAAATAATGAAGATCAATGCATATGCATGTAAGACTTTCATGGATGGATAATACATGTCGTGCCATTTCCAATGATATGTGGTATGTCACAAAGTTCCTCACGGTTAGGGAGACATGTCCTTGTGAAGTTGGAGAACATGTTAGAGTAATCTAGAAGCCCCTAGAAGGTCAACAAGAAGTCAATTATTCTAGAAAGCTTTTAGAGAGTCTTCAAGAAGATTCCTAGTCAAAGTGGTTGCAAGGAGAAATCAATTAAATAATAAAGTGGTTATAACAAAAAATTATTTATGGGTAAATTATTTGTAACAAGAAGGTTGAATGGTCAAAGTGATTGAACAAGAAATTAATTAATTATGGGTAAAGTAGTTGTAACAAGAAGGTTGAATAGTCAAAGTGGTTGAACAAGAAATTAATTAATTATGGGTAAATAAGTTGCAACAAAGTATTTATAATTTGACTAATTAAGGAAAATTTAGTTGTAACAAGAAAGTGGGTTATCCCTAGATTAAGGAGAAGGGGTAAAACAATTACAAGGAAACTTCTAGAGGAAGGCAGTTATCAAAGTATAAATAAGAGAGAAAGGGACTCTTAATTGCACCTATTTGAGCATATTGAATATCTAGAAGTGACTGAGGTAACCAAAGGAGATATAAGGTGAATTTCATAGGGAAGGTAAAGTAAAGAAGGCTGAAAATTGAAGGGAGGATAGAGTCTTTTGATGATGTTTTCTAAGGTATGTTATTTACAAGTCATCTCACCATTTTCACAATAACATTTTTTCTAGAATTCCTCGGAAAGAGAAAATCAGAGGGTGATGAGAAGACATATACAGGTAACTTCGATAAAAATTTCATATTTTGGGTCATTGTATTTTGGTAGATACACTCTATGGAAGATAGGGTTTGTGGCTAGTCCTGAAACTAGCCTAAAGCAGGTGTTTAAGGTAAAACGGTCATAACTTATTCATAGAAGATCCAAATTCAGTTAAACCAAAAGAATTGGATAGAGTACATTCCTTAGTATGTTTTTAAAAAAGAATTGATCCATATATAAAATATTTCACGTGTGGAATTCTATACAAGTTTTCTCTCTAGAATAAGCCAGAATTCAACAAGGTCTACCATTTTTGATATACCTCCTTTTCTGGGAGGTTCCAAGCAGTGAAACCTATATTGATTGTACAAAAAATTCTTAAGAATACGGTGTGCAATGTTTAGACTTTTATACATGACACGTACAAAGTTATTCTAGTTGAAAAATAGGGTTTGTGGCTAATACAAAACTAGTACCATGAGACTTAGGTAAGGGTTGATGAAGATTACATTCTCTTGTTTCTGAAGATATCGGTACATATGGAGGCTACGTAAAATTTATGGTTTGTTGTATGGTTGATGTGAGGGTTTATGGTATTTATTTTATGATAGTGTGGTGTATTGCTAGAGGAATATTGTGGGATGTTTTTGTACATGTCTTTGGTATTTTATTGATGTACATGTTGGCTACATGTTGAGACATATAGTTGATGTATGGTATGGTAATGTTGGTAAATATTGATGATTCATAGTTTGATTTGTTGTGATACATGATTGGTACATGTTTGGTGCATTGTTAGAGGCACTTGCTAGTAGTATTGTTGACACATGGTATATGGATGTTGTGGCATAGATATCTTGATATATTATTAGAATCACATATTAATATTGGTGATGGTTATGAGGTTTTGTGATGTTCATGGTTGATGCACTTGTGATGGTACCTGTTTTTCTGGTGATTTATGTACATGATTGATGGTATAGGTTGATTGGTATTGGTTGTGACAGGTTGTTTGTATAGGTTGATTGGTACTGGTTGTGACAAGTTGTTTGTACAAGTTGATTGGTACAAGTTGATTAGTATTGGTTGTGACATGTTGTTTGTACAGGTTGTTGGTGCAGATCGGTAAATGTTGATGGTACAATTTGTGACAAATTGTTGGTGCAGGTTGTGACAGGATGTTGGTAAAGGTTTTACAGTGACAATTTGTTTCAGTGATAGTGATAGGTTGTATACATATGGAACTTATATTTCAAGGCAGTTGGATGGGGAAAGGATAGGTGGTTGGAGCCACCTTTTGGTTGGATCCAGAGAACTAGGGAGTTGGAGCTTCCTTCATGTTGGATCCTGAGAGTTAGGGGGTTGGAGCCTCCTTCTGGTTAGAGCCAGAGAATTAGAGAGTTGGAGCTTCCCTCGGGTTGGAGCCTAAGAAACTAGGGGGTTGGAGTCTCCTTTTGGTTGGAGCTATAGAATTGGAAGTTGGTTCTTCTTTGAATGTAATTCTTTGACATATAAGAAACTCACTTCGTGGTTTTCTCCCACATTGCGTTTCCACATAAAATACTAGTGTATTGTGTATTGTGTGGATGTGTTTATTATTGTTCATTGTGCACTGATGGATGTTAATGTTTATGATGCAATAATATATTGATGATGAGTTGATGAACATTGTTAAATAAGTTAAAATATTATACATTTTGGTTAAAAGGATTAATAAGTGGTATAAAGTTCTCATTATTGATTCACCCCCCCTCTCAATAATCCAACAAACATCTAGACCTTTTGTTCCAGTGGATATCCAAAAATTTATTGACAATCATTCCAAGGTATTTGACGAGATTACTAAGGTTTTTCAACTTTATCAAGATCATGACCATGCTATTCATTTGAAACTAGAAAGTGCACCACCCAACATTAGGCCTTAAAAGTACCCATATACACAAAAGAGTGAGAATGAGTGTATGATTCAAGAAATGTTAGAGGTCGACATCATTCAACCTAGCCAACGTGTTTTCTCTTCACCAATGGTGATGGTTACAAAAAAGGATGGTTCATGGAATATGTGTCTAGATTATAGACATCTCAACAACATGACCGTTAAAGATACGCTTCCTATTATTTTCATTGATGAAAGATTAGATGAATTACAACGTGCAATTTATTTTACAAAGTTGGATCTCTGTTATGGATATCACCAAATAAGAATGAGACAAGAAGAAATTCACAAGACATCCTTTAGAACACATAAGGTCATTATAAGTTTTTGATGATGTCATTCAGCCTTACTAATGCACCTTCAACATTTCAAATCTTGTTGAATTTTATTTTCAAACCCTTACTCAGAATTTTTTTTATTTTTTATGATATACTAATGTACAAAAAATCTTGGGAAGAACATGTACAACATCTTGACATGGTGTTAAAACTACTGGAAGAGAAACAACTATATTCAAATCCTTCCAATTGTGTTCCTTTAGGGTTCAAGAAGTGGAAAATTTGGGTCATATTGTATCTCATGAAGATGTCAAAGTGGACCCTAAAAAAATTAAAGATATGATGGAATGACTAATTTCAAAAACCTTGAAGAATATTAGAGTATTCTTAGGATTGACTGGATATTACCACAAGTTTGTCAAGAATTATGGTCAAATAACATCACCCCTAATAGCGTCATTAAAATAGAGGACTTTTCGTGGACTCGTGAAGTAACCAAATGTTTTGAAAATGTTAAGGAGGTTATGTGTACAACTCATATCCTATCCACACACAAGTTAAGAAAAACCTTTATTGTGGAATGTGATTCCTCAAAATATGGCATTGGTGCAATTTTTATGAAATAAGGAATGTCCCTTTCCTTTGAAAGTATCCATCTTAAAGGAAAGAACTTACTCAAATCGATTTATGGAAAGGAAATGTTGGCCATATTACATGCAGTTAAGAAATGACACCCTTACCTAATAGGAAGGCACTTCAAGGTAAAGAAAAATCAAAATAGTTTAAAGTACTTCTTGGAACACCAATTATCTTTAGAAGATAAACAAAAATGGGCTACAAATATTCTAGGTCATGAATTTGAAATTCTATACAAAAAGGAAAACAAATATGGTGGAAGATGCACTTTCAAGGAAAGAAGAAGATAGGGGGTTTAATCTGTGTTATTTCCATTCCATAATATTATTGGGTGGAAGAATAAAGGATAGAAATTAGAATGGCTACAATATCAAAATGTATGAAATATCATTCAACAACTACAAGGGGATCCAAGCGCATTATATAAATTTGTGTGGAAGAATGATTTACTATGGTATGAAGATCGCTTATATTTATGTAAGAATTCCCAACTTAAACAAGAGGTCCTTTTGGAATAACACACTTATCCTATAGGAGGACATTAAGGGTTCTTGAAAAATTATCATATGATCAAGGAATTTTTCTCGGAAGGTCTTAAAATTGAGGTTCAAAATTTTGTGGTTGAATGTGTGGTTTTCCAATAGAATAAGGGAGAGAAAATCAAGACCCCATGTCTTCTACAACCATTAGCTATACCAAGTCAACTTTGGGAAAAGGTTTCAATGTAGTTTATCACAGGTCTACAGAAATTTGAATAAAAGAATGACATCATTGTAGTAGTGTATCGACTCACAAAGTATTCCCATTTTGTTAATATATTTAGACACTTAGGAGTTAGTTAATATCAACTTGGTCTAATGTGTCATTAGGTAAAAGTATTTCTTTAGTATGCATTTGTAGTCAGGTAATTCGACAGTCACAATATGCTCCTGACATAGAATGATCTGACGGTTCATATTCTCCTCGATCTTAACGAGTACATTGATCCGTGGATTAGCACCCAATTGGTCCATCATATTTATTTAAAGGGCATGGAGGGTCATTTGTTGATGATTGATTGTGAGAAACTCTCTTGTAAATCTCTCTCTAATATATTATTTTTCATTAATAAATTGCTCCAAGTGGCCACGTTGGATGTTTCCTCACAGGGGTTTTACCACGTAAAAATATTGGTGTGTTGATATTTGATTTGGGTGTGTGAGTGGTTACTAAAGGTGGTCATCTTCTATTGGAATACATGTGTTTTCAAACATGGTATCATAGCATATTTGAAGACTATAATATGTGTTGCACTGTCTCACTTGGTTGAAAGTTTCTTATCTTAGTAAAAGGTCTTGAGTTCAAGTCTCTTTTTTGTTACTTTTTTTTAAAGTTCATGCATTCATTGTAAAGTGTGTTTCACTTAATTATAAAAGTGAATCACTATCAAATAACCTTAATATTTCATTTTAAGTTATTTGTTTTGCATGCAACTTTCATTTATAAAGTAACTTCATTGTAAAAGTGATTCCTGCTTATAATATAAAAGTGGAACATTCATAAAGTAACTTATTTAAAATTGAGCTTATAGGTAAAGTTCGATAAGGAGGAGCATCACCATGTGTACCAACTTCTACTTACCACATGGTTCTTTGGTTTCCATTGATGCCTTTTTTCAAAAGGGGGTAACTTTCACATTCAAAGTCCATTTTCAGTGTCGTTTTTTAAACAACCTATTTTTTGAGATCTTTCCATCCAAACCATCGGTTTCATCTTTTTCTGCATATTTTAATATTGCATCTCCCAGTGATATTTTTCTTACTAGTATCGGTTACTTCTCATGGAAATCCCAAATGGAAGATGTATTAAGAAGTAAAGGATTGTATCAGATTACCTTGGGAAAATAACTAGAACCCATTGTTAATGAAAGTAAATTCAAATGGGCTAATAAGAGTGACGAAGCACCTGCACTAATCAGAATGTCCATCTTTCCTGATTTAAGGTTTCACCTTCAAGGAATTGATGCTCTCAATGCATCTTGGACACACACACACACACACACACACACACACCTAAAGGTAATACCATCAATAAACATGAAACTTGCACACTTCGTAGACTAGGCATACAAACTCAAAATTGGAAAAATGAGGGCTTCTTGGAAATATTCTTTAAAGCACTATAGGGTATAACTATTGGATTTTCTAAAAATACATCAGAATTATGTGTGTGTGTGTGTGTGTGTGTGTGTGTTCTTTAAATCAATCAAGTAACTCAACCATATGCAAGCAATCAAGTAAATCAACCCTATCTAATTCATTAGGTAAATCCATAATGAAATAATTTTATAAGCAATAAAACATTAATTACATGCAGTTTGTCACTTTGTTGATGATTATCCCTTGGTCCAAACTAGTACTCCACGAGAATAATGTCAACAACGGGGAGATCACATGCAAGGAGCATCTTTACATCCAACCAATGTAATCACTTAGTAGGAGGCTCATGCTTAGTGAGGGTATAGGAAAAGAAACACTTAGACTCAACCAAATCATTCACTCTACTCAATATATCAAATAAGTATCATACATATAATTGATCAACCATATTTTGTTGGAGAGGCTCTTGGACTCATAACACCCTCATACCCTTTGAAGTTATGGTGTAGAGGAACATACACTCTAGCTCCTAATGAATACCATTAATTGGTTAGGCACCACTCCTAGTGGTGCAGTTCATCCACATGGGATTTATTATCCCCTCTAATTCTAGATGAATACCCTGGTTGATGAGATATCATTCTCAACAATGATTCCTAAGGGCCCAAAATAAATTAATTACCAAACTCAATGAGCATTATTTCCTATAGTTAGTCAAGTACATTCCTAGCCTCATTTGCCCACAAAAAATAGAATAGATTAGTTATCATATTACTCTCATCAAATCATAATCCACACATTTCTCTATCACAAAGAAAAAAATCGCAATAATTCTCCAACATACAACCATTCACATAAGGTAGACATCTCTTTTTCTAATCTCTTAAAGTATAATATCTCCCTCCCAAGAATACCTCTTGGCCTTCCCATCCACTTATATTATTATAAGTGTCAAAAATTGGGTAAAAGGTGAAATATAGCTCATCTCCCGATTTTTGCACTATATCAATTTATGAAGTAATTTTTGGGCCACTTTTCCCCTTTCCAAGCTCACTAGGATAGCCATCCTCATTGAAAAGAGGCTCAACCCTTGGATGCAATTTCCATAACTTAATCAATGTCATAACTTGTAGAAAGGTTAGGTTTCTAAGAAGGGTTGAATGCAATTTCCATAACTTAATCAATGTCATAACTTGTAGAAAGGTTAGGTTTCTAAGAACATCATAATATATATCAAAGCATGAACCATAGTGCATCATGAAGGAAAATGAATTATATAATAATAATAATAATCTATGATTTGAACCTATGACCTCTTAAGAGGAAACACATGTTCTTAACTATTAGGCCCACTCAAACTATATATGTATATAATCAAGAAAATACTCATTAATATTCATCAAGTAAGATAATCATTAAGAAAATAATGAGTCCAAAACATCATCTTGAAAGGTCAATATCATAATGCCCTAAAGACATTACATTTTTTTGTTAGTAATTTTCCTATAGATTAATTTTAGTGGACAAACTCACCTCCTTTCTAATGAAAATGATGTTTTAGGAATTTTAGCAATGAAAGCTTTCCTTAGACATTTTGGCCCATTTTAAACAACCCAAGTTGTAAGTATTGATGCAAAACTTCACTTTATTGAGAAATAAAAAAGGGCTCACCAAACAAAATTGAATTTCTTCACTTAGTCATTCATTCCATTTTTCCACCATTACCTAAAAAGTAAATATCAATTCCAAAACAAAAAAAATAATAATATATATACTTTTAAACATAGTCAGACATTCAAATTATACAAACTTAACCGCTCAAAATGTAGATGATAACAGAATTTCAGACAAAAATCACCGAAAAAAGCCAAAACTTGCATATCCTCACCGAATGAATTTGAATTTCAGAACAAAAATCTCCCCCCAAAAATCCAAAACTTTGAAGGCAAAAGGAGATGCTTGGATTCCGATTCGCTTATTATTGTTTTCGCTTTATTCGTTAATGCTGGTAGGCCTCGAAATGGCTTCATAATTCTGATACCCTCCACGATCGTGACGTAAGTAAAGTTGTTCGCATATCGAGCAAAGCAAAAGTGCTTCATTCTCATTCTCGTATTATTCCTTCATTATCTATATATATATACAGACACAGGAAGGACATATACATGCAGTTGAAGGTGAATACGGATTGCAATATCCAGCATGTCGAGCGGGCAGCGCAACATGTCGAGTGAGCAGGAAACGGTATCACAGATCGAAGAGCTTGAAAATGTATTCAACGCCTTCGACGAGGATGGAGATGGGAAGATATCGTGCCGGGAGGTGGAGAACATCATGAGTCAATTCGGTTTTTTGAACGTTACGGAGGAACAGCTTCAGCGCATGATCAATGCGATGGACTCCGATGGAGATGGGTTCATCGATCTCCAGGAATTCCTTGAGTTGAATACGAAGGACATCATGGATGTCATGTGTGAGCACATGGACGACCTCAGAAGCGCCTTCGCCACGCTGGATTTGGAGCAGAGCGGTTGCATCACTGCAGACGAGCTGCATGGCGTGCTCAACAGCTTGGGAGAGCCGACTACCATTGACGACTGTCGACAGATTATCGCTTGCATCGATATTAACGGAGATGGAGTCGTCACCTTGGAAGAGTTCTACGCCCACGTCAGCAATGATGCCGTTTAAAATCCAATACTTCTGATAACTATGATAGAATATAAGTAGAGGAGTTTGTACTGTCATAGAATATAACCAGAGTCTGTACTGTGATAGATTATAAGCAGAGGAGTTTGTAGTGTGATAGAATAACATACTGGTTACTAATGTTATGTACTTGTAAAAGGAACAGCATGTATTGTTCATATTTGACATATGTTTCCTTTTAAGAGGTCACAAGTTCAAATCGAGAGGGGGTAGGGTAGGGTATGTATACCTCCATAGACTTTATCAGTCAAATCACTGGGCACTTAAATCTTAATGGATATTATGATATTTCAACTGTTTTTTTAAGTTTCAAAGATTCTCTCAATCATCAACCATTTTCATTTTAATCATTCTCATTTTCAGAAGGCATGTTTCTTAGGCTTTGTCTAATTGTTTTACGAAATGGTTTTTTTTATCCAAATCTAGTAACATAAATCTGCATGAAATTACTAATTTTTTGTTATTTAAAATCTATTTTTGAATGTAGAAAATGATTCAGTAGGCTAAAAATTCCTGAACTCTGATTATACAAAAATTTCCCCTAAAAATATTAAGAAAAAAGAATCATTTAGTAAAACTTTTAGACTAAAGAATCATTTAGTAAAACTTTTAGACTACTACTGTTTCTTAAGGAAATTAAAGCATTGTTTCTATTAATGTTTCAATTTATTTTTAATGAAATGTATGATTTGCCTTAAAAAAAAAATAAAAAATAAAGGAAAAATTACCAATTAAAATGAATTTATAATAATAATTAATTGTATTATAATTAAGTTAAAGACCAAAATAACTTTATTTTAGTATGATTTAATTTAATGGTTTTTTCCTTACATATTTTTAATTAATTTTTGTTCAACAACATTAGTAAAGATAAGTGAGTTGTAGATTGATATTTGTATTTTATTGTTTTATATTAGTAAATTTAATTTATATTGATGAGTAATTCCATTATAATTAGACTTTAAAGTTAGAATAATTATTTGTTTTAATATTTTGTTTCCAAGTTACAAAATTAAAGGAAAATTAGTTATAATTATATGCTTATTAAGAGTTTAATATGTTATTTGTGGGAAACAGAATTTCATGGGAAGAATAACAATCATTCCTCTTAACCACTCAAACTAAACCCAATTCACAATTTTTTACTTTAATTTAATTAAATGTTTTTTTAATTTATTTATATTCAGGCTTTAAGATAAGTAAATTGTAAAAACACATATTATCCTATTTTAATAAGTTCAAGTTTTAGGATTAAAATAAATTTATAATGATGATGTACTAAATTATAATCAGGTTGAAAGGTTAGAATAACTCTTCACTTTAGTATGATCTATATCTATTTTAGTAAGTTCAAGTTTTAGGATTAAAATGAATTTATAACGATGATGTACTAAATTATAATTAGGTTGAAATGTTAGAATAACTCTTCACTTTAGTATGATCTATATCATTGAACAATATACTATGTTTTCATCATAGCGGTCTTATGGAGTTTCACTCTATAGGAGGCAAGCCTTGGATTAGTACTACGCAATGAGAGATCTATGGTTTAGCCTTGGATTAGTACTATGCAATGAGAGGTCTAAGGTTTCTATAGGTGACAAAACTAGAGTTTCCTCACGCGAGAGATTTAGGGCTTCATCATTGAAATAAGTAATGAACGAGTGGGGATCTCAACCACCTTCTAGTATCATATATTTTTTCGATGTGGTTTGAAATGGTAATGATCAATCTTGGAAACATAATCTGAAGGGTCTTTTAGATCAAATCTAAGAAGAGCGGTCTAAGGCTATGGATGATGGGTTGGATGAGGTGGATTATGGTAAGGATGACCTTATGAGTCCATTTGCAATCTTTTGTACCCATGAGGAATTATTGGACATCTAGAAACCTGCTTGTGCATTCAAGGAAGACAAGACAACTTTTGTCTTGGCCTTGGGGTTTGCTACAGTCCCAACAAGTGGCGAGATTAGTCTCCTACCACATTCTCTTAAGAAAGTAGTTGGAAAGGATGTAAATATGATACCTTATCCTTTATCTTAAGAAGATGAGGCTCAGACGATCTGTAGTACTCCAAACCAAAATTTGGACAGTGCGACTCAGAAGAAAGAGGAGCAAGTTCCTACTCATGTTGATATGTATATCTTGTAGGCTCAAACTTAGTTGGTAAACTCATAGTCGAAAGACAAATTGAAGAGATAAATGCATGGTTGCTCGAAGAAATGTATTAGGATTAAACCAGAGAGAATTAAGATGGTGCTCATATATGATATAGGCTTGAATAAGATTGAGGAGCTATCCAATAAATATTTGATCGACAGATTTACAAGGAAACTGGTTAAAGGGGAAACTTGGAAGCAATGGTTGGATGTGGGGAGGTGAACAATTCTTAGATACATTCAAACATTTCATCTCTTGCTAAGGGGTTGGATTTTTTTTCAAATTTGGTTAAAGGGGAAACTTGGAAGCAATGGTTGGGTGGTGAACGATTCTTGGATACATTCAAACATTTCATCTCTTTATAAGGGGTTGGATTTTTTTCAAATTTAGGTATGTGGGGGATTTCGATGCTATTCTTAAGCATTTGTGGTAGTGGGGTCCCTCGAGTTTTCTTTTAGATAGGTGGAATTCAACTTTTTACCCTTGATGTGAACCCATGAGCAAACATCATTTGTGATTTTTATCACCCAATTTACTATTTGAATTCTAGTGTGAGGAGGTGTCAAGATCAATAGGTAACTAGATTGGAAGACTCATTGCATTTGAGGAAAATTTATGGGATATAGTAGATAAAAAATTGGCTAGGATTTTGGTGGAGGTGGACATCAAGGATGGTTTACAAGGTGAGCTCAAAATCATGCAAGGGGATGTAGATTTGGTTCAACCTTCATACTATTGGAGGGTCCCTTTTAGGTGTTCGAAGTGTCAATAGGTTGGAAACTTATGGAATACTTTCTCTGCGACAAAGTTCTCATGGAAACAATGGAGGAAAAGATGGGTCAAGAAACAAAAGGTTTGAGAAGAGCAGGTTATTTTTCCTTTCATGGATATTGTGGCTCCAAATTCCTTTGGGAAAAAGAGTTTTGAGCCTAAATTTTTGGGCCAATTCAACCATTTTCACCAAGCGTGGATAGTTAAGAAAATAATGATTCCTATAAGGAGATTCTTCTGGACGACATTGGTGAAGGTATGAAAAATCATATTCCTTTTAATCTGCATTTGATTAATGAGTCTAGAAATTTTCCTTCTCCATACTCGAATCAAGAAGGGTTCTTGGGGTCTTCATCTACTCTTGCTAGTCTATCGGTATTAGGTTAAATCTAACCTTCTATATTGCACAAGGCCTAGGGGGGATCTAAGAGGTCAGAAGAGGGGGGTTCCTCTAATCAAGGGGATCCCTTGGAATCCTCTATCCTTTCTCTTAAACCCAAATTTTATTCTTCATATTTCCTCCATTTGAGAAAGGATAAGTTGGATTTTGAAGGGGGTAATCAAATGAGGCCTAATACCGGTGGAGTCCAAACCAGGTCCTGATGGTAGGAAGTCATACATTTCTAAGGTTAAATCCATTAAGACTTCAAAGGAGATGAACGAGAGTAAAAAAAATAACCATTAATGGGGTTATTAGAGGAAAAAATCCCCACAAGGTTGTTTCCACGTGATTATTATTTCCTTTAATGTTTGAGGGTTAGAGTATGCCCTCAAATGATTATCCTTTTGATGCATGTTCATGGTTCTCAAACTTGATGTAATTTTGCTTCATGAAACAATGTGTTATGGGCAATTGGTTGTATATTTTTTGTCCTCATTTTTTAAAGGATGGAACTTTTGTTCGATTGATGTGTGGGAATTAGCTAGAGGCCTTGTAACAAGATAGAATAATACATTTGATGTGATTAATTTTTTTTCCTTCCTGAAGGTATTATCTTTGAGGGGATATCTAAAGGATTAGGCAACATTTTTAGGATTGTGAACTTGTATGCCTTATAATGAGAGGAAGTTGTTTTGGTACAATATTAAGGATCAACAACTATTATTAGGGGATAATCGTTGATTTCTAAGATTGTCAAAGTATTCAAAACAACCTCATGGGGATAAATCCCCCCACTTTTTTAAAGAGGTGGTACTCCTATATATGAATATATATATAGAATTAAAATAAACTTGAGAATGAATGAGGATTATTTTCATAAAACAAACACTCATAAGGAAAGAAAATCATGAGAAAGGACCAGACTCTATTCCAATGAATATTTACATATCATACAAGATTTAACAATATTGTACAAGACTGTAATGTAAAATAAAATAGGAATTCTCACAAGAAACATTTCCATCATAGCACAAAGTGGAAAATATCATTTGTAAGAATGAAAGTAAATGGTCACATATGCAGAGAACTTAACATGATATTCCATTGAAATTTTAGAAGAGTGATGGACACACACTTGAAACTTCAGCTTAAAAGTAAAAGTTTGAAATATCAATAGTCATGTATCCCAAATAGTTCTTTGGGAACCTAAAAAATATACAACTGTATTTACATTTTTTATAATGTTCAAAAAAGTAAAAGGAGTTTGTCCAAACAAATGGGGATTGGGGATCTCGTGGACCATTAAATAGAAGAAAGACCTAGAAGAAAGAAAGGGAAACAATTAGAAACTCGTCTTAGGTTTTCATAGATCATGAAACAAATAAGATTGAGGGATTACTAACTAAGCGAAAGAAAACAGAAGGAAGGCCAAATGTAATAGATGGTTGACTTAATAAGAAGAAAATGTTATCTCTCTCCATTTTCTTTGTTGGAGGTATGCCTTTATATGATTTCAAGCTTCAAGATTCCTTTGAGGTAACTATATTGGGTAGTTATTTTGGGTTGTTGATCTCTTGTAATGACTTCTTGATCCATTAAATGATGTACTCCTTTATCGGTGGGATGGCGATTTCTTTCTTAAATCTAAGCATGAATATCTCCTCCTCTATATCTTTAAATTCCACATGGAGTTGGTCAATTCCTAACAAGTGATCCTTGTTTTCATTTACTGTGGAAAACCAACGCTTAGGTTCTTCCTCCGGAAATTCTACGAGTATTTCAAATTTATCATCCCATGAAGTCTTCACTGTAGCTAAGTCCTTGTCTAATTTTTCCTTGGTTATGATAATAGAATTTCTTAAAAATTTTGCGCCCTATAATTCTCTTACAATATCTATGCTTTTAGAAAAAACATCTTCTCTTTTTCATTAATTCTCTCACAATCAACAATTGCATATTTTAACATCTTCACTCTTGCTTCTGATTATGCCCTTATTTGTTTTATTCTTCTGTTTGAGGTCAATTTTTGTTGACTTCTTTGATGATCACTCAAGCTAGTGACCCATGAAATGAAAGTTTTTACCTCATTATTATAGAAGCATTCATCATGCTCTAAATATTTTTTCAAATATTCAATAAAACTTGTAATCCTTTGAGATAAATTATGTAGGATGGCACTGACCTCCCATGCTTGTGAAATAATCTTGAGTCTTTCTTTGATGATCTAGGCAACATAGAGTCTTACTTCGCTCAATAGTTGGGAAACTTTTCTCGCTTGGATTGGGGTTCCTAGTGTACTTGGGGGAATTTGGTCTAATAACAGTATGGCTAATGGTTCTACAAATAATGGCTTTGGACTCATAGCATCCTTAAGCTCACTTATTCTCTTTTTTAACTTAATATTTTTTTATTCTTGCTCTGAAATTGAATGGGAAAGAGCGTCAATTGTAGAAAAATGTAATTTCAGGATTCCATAGGGTCTAACTCATGATACATCGACTTCTAAGCTCTTCTTATGAATTACCTTGTTGTTTTTTACACTGACCTTTTTCTATTTGCAACTTCTTTTTGACACTGATAATTGTGTAGTGTCAAGGACCACTCCTTACACAACATAGGTTCTTTTGTGACTAGTTCCTCTATAATTTGTTGCCCCTCACCGATTTGTCAGCCTCCCAAGTTGGGTATATTGACACTATCAATCTCCATATTAGTGATATCACTCTAGTTTATTGAATTATATGAATTAATTTTACTTGGGATTATTTTTCATTTTTGTTGGGAAACTGTATGTGTTCGTTCAAGATAGAAATGGGGTGGATCATCTCCTTCACTGCCTCTGGCACATCCTTCATTACTCTCTCCTCTTTTTATGTTTTTATCTTGTTTTATTTGCGTAGAGGAGGAGCTCCTACATTGATGAGGATTCGAGGAAGATTGCACATTAGTGGCATCTTTACCCCTTTTTCTCGTTCTTCTTTTACCCTGAATATTTTAAATTATTTTTGTAACTAAGTCTTCATTGCACACATTCTTGTCCTTTCTTTTGGAGTCATTATTGTTGAGTTTTGGTACATTGGGAAGTGGTTCCCTTGTGTTATTGAGTGTCTAACACAAAGGGGGGAAATGTGACCCTCAACCCACTTTAATTTATGTTATAAAGTCACAAAGTGACTTTATGAGCATTTAAGTCACAAAGTGACTTTATTAACATAAAGTGACCTAGGAAACTTAAGTAAAAGGGGAGATATAATCTCAACCCTTGATATTGGTTGGCCTATATCTAATCTTGGTCATCAGTTCCTAGGTTATCATAAGGATGAGGCTAAAGATAAGGAAGGAGGGGAAAATGGCATTCATTATTCACTCATGAGTTTTGAGTGAAGAGAGGAGAGGAAGAATAGCTTTGAAGGAAGAGAGAAAGAGGGCACACCTTGAGAGGAGGGAACACAAGATTTGTTAAGAGGCACACTCATGGAGGAGGGTGCACAAGATTTGTGAAGAGGCGCACTCATGGAGCAGGAAACACAATCTTAGAGGAGAGGAACATCTAGAGAAGGTGTGCACAAGTAAAGAGAAGGGGTGCACAAGCAAAGAGGAGAAGGAAGAAAAATCTAAGCAAGAGGGAATTCAAGAAGGAGGCGTACCAATTCCAAGGAGGGCATGTACTTCAAGGATAATCTTCATTTTCAAGCTTGAGATCTGTTGTTGTTGTAAACTAGGTTCTTCTAGTGTATTTCTTTGTTGTAACATTTCTCTAAGACTCCATAATAAATTTTCCCTCCAACTGGTTTTCCCCATGGGGGTTTTTCTAGGGTCATGTTGACCAAAAATACCTATGTATAAGTTATGTGGTTTCCATGTTTCATTATCAGCATTAAAGTGTAAAATATCTAGAGGGTATTTTCCATTTTGAAGTAGTTTGAATGTGCTAATAATGAACAAAAAAAATTCCTAATTAAACCCTTCAAACAATAGCTTCAAAAGAGAAGTGAATCATTCCTAAAAGGAAACAAACAGTTGGCAGCAATTTCATCTCTAAAAAAATCTTGAACTTACCTTGAAAATTGTGCCTAAACAGTGTCAAGGACAGACCTGTTATACGACCTTTGGAACCTTGAAATTCTTCATGGTATCAAAGCCTAAGGGCACAAGAGAGGGATGATATAGTTTGCAAACAGTTGGAATATTTTTGTCGCACCCAGAGAATAGTTCAGGATCAGTTTTACTTGGTCAGTTTACCATCAATGGACAGTAATGTCAGTGGTAGGGTTGAGGGTGGAGGATAGGCTAGCAGGGGCTAGAAATCGGTCTCTATGGAAGGCTAGGATATTCTTGATCTTGGAGGAACTTGAGCTATGAGATATTGTATAAAATCATGTGGTTCCTCCTACAAATACAATGCTCTTGGAAGCGTTCAAGAAGAGGAACATCAAGGCCAAGAGGAATATCCTAGATGTGATGAAAGACCATATCATTCCTCATGTATTTACTATATCCCTAACCAGAACCGTAAGATGGTGCTCTAGGAGAAGTTGAGGGGTTCCAATATGATGAATATTGATTTGATCACCTCATACCTTGATATTTTCTCAGATTCTTGATGAGTTGGAAGATGTGGGAAAGATAGTGGATCCATCTAATTTGGTGAGGACATCCTTAAATGGCTTCTCCAACCATGGGAGATCTTTGTACAAGGCATTGTAGCCAGAGAGAATATGCCTAATTTGGAGAGGATATGGGGTGACTGTGTAAATGAGGGGATCATATTTGGCTCAGGATATACTAGTTAGTAGCATGGTGGGGATGATGAGGAGATATTTCTCTTTTGGAAAAGGGAAATAAGAAGACTAAGAAGTGATCCAGGTGGATATCGGGGGCCACCCACCTTTTCCAAATGGCTCAAAACAGTTTTCTGGCCATTTTGGCAATTTACTATTTTTAGCAGGTTTTCACTTCCGGGGCCATTTTGAGGGCCTAAATGAAGTTTTTTCGA
>ML780984.1:573548-633912 GCA_009831015.1 Picea engelmannii | reverse complement strand
ACATGACTTTTGGCGCTTCATCTCCTAGGGTTAGGTTTTTGGATGTCTAGGACTTTTGGCATTCTCGATTATTGTAAAAAGGCCTCCAGAGCCTCATTGTAACCATCTTCTTACGAATGCGAGTAGCCATCACATCTCTTCTCGGAGATAAGCTGCCACCATTCTAGTGAGTCTTTCACTCTGTATTTTTACAATCTCTGTACATTTCTTTCATTAATAGAAATCGTGTATTACTGTATCTCTGTGTTTATGGTTTCATATCTGATATATTTCTGTTATATTACTAGATATACACGATATCTCTGTGAATTTCTTTATTATATCTCCACTCTCATTTCGTGCCGAAAATAATCCGGATCAAGAAGGGTCCCAAAGATGGGGCCAAGCAACAAAAGAGAGAAGGTGAGAAGAAAAAGGACACGAGCAAAGTTAAATTCTTTACTTGTCAGAAGATGGGGCACTATACTGGACAATGTCCCCATGGGAAGAATAAATAGTGTGGTACAACAATGACACCTGAGGAGGATGAGTTCACCTCTCAGTTTGAGAGGGAGTGCTCCTTGATAGTTTGTTACTCTACATTTGAGAAACCATCCAACATTTGGTATGTAGACAGTGGAGCATCCAGTCACATGTCCAATGTTAGAGAGAAATTTACTAATCTCATATATTCTTAGATCAAGTTGTAGATAGTGCTTGGGGATAACACCATAGTCATGGTGGTTGGGCATGGCACAATTTATTTTCAAAGGGAGTTGATGCCACCCTTGGTATTCAAGGATGGATTGTATGTCCCTGAGCTAAAGAAGAATCTGATTTCAATTTTCTCCATTCATGATAGGGGATTTTAGGTGTCCTTCAGAGGGACAAAGGTCCTCATTCACCCTAAGGGGTCCAGTGTCACTTCTAGAAAAGTGATTAGGACATGATATGGGAATATGTACAAACTCATATTTCAGTCGCTTCATGCCCTGGTTAGTAGCATCAACAACAGTCATTAGTGTGAGCTATGGCATCGGAGGATGGCTTATCTTCGTCATGGAGATCTAAGAGTGTTCAGGGATATTATGAAAGTTTCTCTATAGTTCAGCGATAATCATCAGGAGGTTTGTAGAGGGTGTACTCTTGGGAAATACACCAAGACTGTCTTTCCCAGTAGTTACAGTAGATCAGCTCAGATACTTGATTTGGTACACTCTGATGTGTGTAGGCACATGTCATTAGTTTCCTTGGGTGTATCTGACTACTGTGTGACATTCATTGATGACCACTCCAAGAAGACATGGATCTATTTCCTGAAGACCAAGAGTGAGGTATTCAAGAGGTTCCAAGAGTTTAAGGATCTTGTGGGGAACCAAACAAGGAGAAATATCAAGGTCTTGAGGTCGAAAAATGGGGGTGAGTATACCTCCACAGAGTTCAGATAATTTTTCACCGAAGAGGGTATTAGAATACAGTTGATCATTCCTTACATCCCTAGGAAGAATGGGGTTGCTTAGAGGAAGAATCAAACTATTGTCAGTGCAATGAGATCTATGTTGCATGATCAAGGGTTTCCATTTTTCTTATGGGATGAGGCTTGTAGTACTTTAGTGTATATTTAGAAAAGGAGTCCCCATAGAGATCTATGGAGAAATACTCATGAGGAGGCCTTCACTGGGAGTAGGCCTAATGTTGAGCACCTTCTCATATTTGGTTGTTTAATGCTCTCTCATGTCCCTTCTGAGAAGAGGAAAAATTCGTATCCCACTATGGAGAACGAGATCCTAGTTGGATACTCAGAGGTCTCTAAGGCCTAACATATCTGCATACGAGCACTGAGGAGAATTTTTGTGAGGAGAGATGTTATATTCGAGGAGGATAGAGCCTTCAGGAGATCTCTTGAGTTGAGAGATAGAGTTGAGGACATCCCATAGATACAAAGTGATGCATCACATGGGACATAGCCTCAGGTGCCTAGTGCACCAAGTTCAGGGGTGAGTGGTCCACCTAGTACATCTACAGGATCATAAGCGGTTGGTGCACATACCACAGGTGTGCGTGCTTCAAGATCTCATTCTTCAGTGGTGAGATCTATAGATGAGAGTAAGGTGCATGAGTATACTGCTCCACTAGAGTTTACTTCAAGGAGAAGAAATCGATATAGTTTTAGGAGACCCTGAAGGAAGCCAAGGAGAAGGTTGGTGAGCCCAAGAGGTTTATTAGAGAGAGCAGAGAACTAGAGAGGTTTGGTTCCTATTTTTCCATGGTGACTAGCATCACAGATTTTGAGCCTACTACTTTTGTGCAGGAGTCTAGAGAGAGGCCATGCAGGAGGATTATGACTCCATTATGAATAATGATGTGAGGGAGGCAGTGCCAAGACTAGAGGGGAAGTCGGTGGTGACTTCCAGGTTTTTGTACAAGATCAAGTATGTTGCAGATGGAAACATTGAGAAACACAAGGCTCAATTTGTGGTGAGAGGATTCTATCAGATTGAGGGGATTGAATATGCCGAGACATTTGCATCAATTGCAAGATATAATTCCATTAGGAGTATTATGGCCATTGTTGCATAGATGGGTTCGAAGATCCATCATATGGATGTGAAGAATTCATTTATGATTAGCTTCGTAGAGGAAGAGGTATACATTGATCAACCACATGAGTTCGAGGTGTTGGGAAGGGAGTACCACATGTGCCTCTTGAAAAAAGAACTGTAAGGTTTGAAGAAAGATCCTCGAGCTTGGTATTCAAGGGTTGACTCTTACTTGCTTCAAATGGGTTTTGAGAAGAGTGAGGCAGATCTAAATATTTATTAAATCATTCAGGGAGAGGATCCTCTCATTCTTATCCTATACGTTGATGATTTATTTATCACTGGAGAGGAGGAGATCATAGTTGATTACAAGCGTGGTTTTGCATCAAATTTTGAGATTAAGGACATTTATTGGATCGATGCACTATTTATTAGGCATGGAGGTTTTGCAGGAGGATGGACATGCATTTCTGGGACAAGGGAATTATGCAACAAATATTCTAAGCAAATTTAAAATGGAATATTGCAGACCCATATCAACACTTATGGTCACCAACTAGAAGAAGCTTAGTGCTTCTGATTCTAGGTTAGTGTATGCCACTAGATATCATCAATTGATTGGTTCTTTGATGTATCTGGTCAACACTAGACCAAATATTTGTTTTTCTCTGAACACTCTCAGCCAGTACATGGTGGATCCTAGGAGTGTTCACTGGCTTGGGGAAAAACATGTTTTGAGGTACATAGTAGGATCAATGGACTATGGATTGGACCATGTCAGAGGTGATGGGGTCAGGTTGATTGGTTATACATACTTAGATTGGGTAGGATGTGCAGTTGACAGGAATATCACTTCAGGGTGTTGTTTTGGGTTTGGATCAGTAGTTGTTTCCTGGTTCAGCCAGAAACCAATGTCAGTGGCATTGATTTATGTTGAGACAGAGTGCATGGCAGCTAGTTAGGCTACTTGCGAGTTCATTTGGCTTCACAAGTTTTTGTTTGGACTATTTGGTCACGAGTTGAGGCCTACAGTTATTCACTGCAATAATCAAAGTTTCATCAAACTCTCTAAGAATATAGTGTTTCATGACAGGTCGAAACACATAGAGATCGGATACGATTTCATTCAATATTGGGTTCATATAGGGGAAGTTCATCTTGAGTATACTCCTACCGATGAGCATATTGCAGAAATTTTCACGAAGTCTTTTCCAAAGGGAAAGCACATTTACTTTGGAGACAAGATGGTAGTGGTGAAGAACACTTTCCTCAATAAGAGGGAGTGTTGAGTTTTGGTACCTTGGGCAGTGATCCCTTTATGTTATTGAGTTTCTAAAAAACAGGGGGGAAAAGTGACACTCAACCCACTTTACTTTATGTTATAAATTCAAAGTGAGTTTATGAGCATTTAAGTCACAAAGTGACTTAGGAAACTTAAGTAAAAGGGGAGATATAATCTCAACCCTTGATCTTGGTTGTCCTAGATCTAATCTTGGCCATTGGTTCCTAGGTTAGCCTAAGAAAAAGGATAAATCTAAGGAAATATGGGAAAAGGGAATTCATTATTCACTCATGATTTTTGAGTGAAGAGAGGAGAGGAAGAAGAACTTTGGAGGAAGAGATAAAGAGGGTGCATTTTTAGAGGAGGGCACACAAGATTTGTGAACATATGCACTCATGGAGGAGGGAACGCAAGCTTTGTGAAGAGGTGTACTCATGGAGGAGGGTGCACAAGCTTAGAGGAGGGACGCATATAGAGAAGGGGCACACAAGTAAAGATAAAGGGGAGCATAAGTAAAGAGAAGGGGTGCACAAGAAAAGAGGAGAAGGCACACAAATATAAGAAAGAGGGAAGTCAAGAAGGAGGGGAACTAATTCCAAGGAGGGCATGTATTTGAAGGAGAATCTTCACTTTCAAGCTTGAGATCTATTGTTGTTGTAAACCAGGATCCTCTAGTGTATTTCTTCATTGTAACATTTCTATAAGACTCCATAATAAATTTTCTCTCCAACTAGTTTTCCAGGGTCATTTGACAAAAAATACTTGTGTATAATTTATGTGGTTTGCATGTTTCCTTATTAGCATTAAAGTGTAAAAGATCTAGAGGGTATTTTATGTTTTGAATGTGATAATAATGGACAGCAAAACTTCCTAATTAAACCCTTCAAACAACAGCTTCAAAATAGTAGTGAATCATTCCTAAAAGGAAGCAAATAGTTGGTAGCAAGTTCAACTCTAAAACATTCCTGAACTTACCTTGAAAACCATGCCTAAATAGTATCAAGGAATGACCTGTTAGGCATCCTTTGGAACCTCGAAATTATTCAATTATCACCAATTTCCTCATCAATTGTAAATAGGTTGTTGTACCTCATGTATGTTAGATGTTTGGAGAAAATACCTTTAGGGACAAATTCCTTCAAGGGTTGTGCTTCTTTGATATTAAATACATTGAGTGTCTTTGAAACTTCCTTCAAATGGGAGAAATTATTTACTATTGTATCTCCAATAGGAATATGCAAGGTAATGAATTTTCCTTTTCATTTCCTTTCAAATAGGATGCACCAACCTTTATACTCTCTACAAACTTCCTCCACATAGTGTTTTCCTCTTGATAAGGATAATGATAGACAAAAATATAATGAGAATAATTTGAAGGATGTGGAGGTTTCCTTAGAGAATATTTTTATAGAATTCAAGTGGTGTTTTCTTTGAAGAATATTATGATTATAAGCAGTTGAAGGATCTGGAAAATAAAAAGAGGGTTTTGTTGGAATTGGATTAGAAAAAGTGGAGGCTCAAGAGTCAAGCTATTTGGATTTCAAAGGGTGATAATAATATTAAATTATTTCATAAATATGCATCTTTTTGGAAAAAATTTAATACAATTTGGGAATTGGAGGGGGTAGATGGCTCCAAGTTTTCTTCCTTTCAAGAAATGGCTTCAACAAGCAAAAATCATTTTCACGACTTGTTTAAACAAAGTGAAACATCCAATATTGGTGAGATCGTGAAGGTGGTAAGTATGTTTCCTAGATTCTTTGATGAGGAGGTAAATGTTGGAATAGAAGCAATTGTTTCAAAAGAGGAACTAAAAGTTGTCTTGACATCTTTCAAAAAGGTGAAACCCCCTAGTCCCGATGGTTGGACCATCAAATTTTATTTCATTTTTTATGATCTTTAGAAGATGAATTTCTTAGGGTTATTAAGGAATCAAAATTGTCTGAAAAATTTGGGGGGGGGGCATGAATGAAAGGAAACAAAATGCGAGATAAAAATTAATAATAACAACCAAAAACATAGCAACAACAAGATTATATCCTAGAAAACTCAAACCGAGAAAAAATAGTTATATATATATATATATATATATATATATATATTAGTTCCTTGACCAAACGTAGCAAAGCCATCCAACCTATTGGTCCCAACCAAGTGATCCTGCATCGCTCATGTCCTGACACACTACAATGGAGTATCACCATCCTTTTAAAGGATTTCATAACATGCAATCCATGGGCTCTAAAACCGCGGGATACCAAAACCATGTGTCAATCTGATGCGATGAATCTGAAAGAACTACCTCATCATAACATTGGTCGCAAAAGTCTTAGAACAGAAATACCAAGACCATGTTCCCAAAACCACCACTATTCACCTAACAACTTTGATTCTTTCATCAAGTCAAGTTTAACCTAACAATGAATGCAACTTTTATATCTTTGATACCCAACAAGAATAATCTGACCACCTTTAAGAATTTTAGGTCAATTTCACTTTGTAATATTGCATATAAAGTTGTCTCAAAGATTATAGAAAATATAATAAAACAAGCTTTATCTATGATGGTCACAAAAGAACAGTTTGTCTTTCTATTCAATAGGAAAATCCACGATGCAATTAAGACTGTAAAGGAAGGTTTTCATTCAATAAAGGGTGGGAAGTAGGCTACAATGGTCATGAAAATTGAATTATCTAAGTCGTATGATAGTTATTCTTGAGACAAGTGCTTCTTCAAATTAGACTAAACCTTCAATCAATAAAATGGATAATGGGGTATCTGGAATCAATCAACTTCGCAGTATTGGTCAATGGTTCACCATCAAAACTTTTAGGGGTATATAGGGGTATCAGGAAGGGGTGTTCCTTGGTGACCTTTCTATTTCTCATAGTATAGGAAGCATTAACCAAATTAATGATGGAATCTAGTCAAAATGGATTCGGTAGAGGGATCAAAATTGCAGGTACAATTGTTATTTTTCACTTCTTGTTAATTGATGACATTCTCCTTTTTGGGAGGGGAAACTTGAGGGAGATGAAATACCTCAAAATAATAATTGATTCATTTTGTAAATCAACAGTTATATAAATTAGCATCAATAAATCAAGCATTTTTTTTAATGACTTGAGTGGTATTCTGAAGTGGTATTTTGCTCAGTTTTTTCCAAAGAATATGGAACCCCTTCACAATGGAGTGAATTATTTTGCTTTTATTTTAAAACCAAGAAATTATAAAAAGAGGGATTAGAAATGGATGATAAAAAAGATTGAGGATAAAAGCAATTGATGGTGTCATAGATGGTTGTCTAGGGGTGGAAGGTTAGTACATGTTAATTTTATACTCAAGAGAATTCCTATGTACTAGCTATACATTGCACATATTCCAAAGAGTATCATTGAAATGATTCGTAGAAAATGTTCCAATTTTTTTTGGACAAGTAGTAGGGAAAAGGAGGGCATTCCCATTGTCAAGTGGTCAAGGATTTCCACTTTAAAAGAGTTTGGTGGCTGGGGGTTTTGTAGATAAAAGTATCTAGAGGGTTTTGTAGCTAAAAGATTTAGTAGCTAAAACTATTTGGAGGGTTTTGTTTAACAAAGGTTTGTGGGGGAAGGTGATGAGGGAAAATATTCATCATCACATGAATGAAATATTAATGTAGTTTTATAGTTCTAGAGAGTAGAAAGGTTCTCTACAACCCAATATGAGGGAGATGTTGTCATGTGATATTATGTTACGTTACATGACAACAAAATAAATAAATAAATAACTATGTATGTACATACGTACAAGACAACATCTAAAATATTAAACCAACATAGATCCATCTTAAACTCGGATCTATCAAGCACTGAGAAAGATCAAATTTCTTAAAGTCTATTTGTTTTTTAATTTAATATGAATGAATTAATACTTGACATGGAATGAAAGGATAAAAAAAATACACCGTAAGAAATTTGATCCCTCTCGGTGAATGATAAATATGGGTTTTAAATGGATTTAAGCTATTTTTAAAAGTCGAACAATTAGATAAAATTAATGGTCTTCCACCAAAATGTATTTGTTCCCATCAATCCTCTTACACTATTTTTTTTTCACAAGAGATGGAAGATTTTGATTCATTAAAAGGGGCATGGCCAAGACGGCTGAGTACAAAAATATATAACTAGTATAAATAGAAAAATTTCAATTCATGTAGTCCAACTATCTGCCAAACCTCTACACTATTTCTAGAATTCCTCAACTACCCAATACTATTACTGAACTTGATTGAGTAAATTCAATAAAAACATACTGAGAATACATACAAAAAACAAAAGATAGTTAATTATAAGATAAAAACATGCTAGACCTATTCATTTTTATTATCTTCTTCCTATGACAGTGTCACTGCAACATTTAAATATGGAAATATAGAAATCATTGGCACCTCTTGTCTGAATGAGAAACCCATGTCCGTGCCAGGAGTAGAAGTCTCAGGTGTCTCGTTCCTCTATGCCATTTTTTGCTACAATAATCTCTCTTGTTGTTGCAGAAAATCAACCTCATCTTGTAACTATCCCACTAGCACCCTATGATGAGCCAAGGTTTCAAGAGTAAACGTAATATTTGAGTTGAGTGTGTTTACCTTTATTACATGTCTCCGACTCATCATAAGATTATCATCTAATATTTCGTCACCCTGATTCTTTTCATCCCTCCCGGCCTCCATAGTTATCTCCTTTCCCGATACTTTGTGACAATGGCCAAGATGAATCCCAAATTCCACAGAGCAGACCAACCAACCTCTGGGGCCACCTATTGTGATCAATCCTACCCTATGGATAGGATAAGATCCCCTTTGGACCAATACTCCTATATTTGGTCCAAATATAGAAGTGAACAAGTGGTTACCACTTTCCCTATAGATGTAACTCAGTCAATCACGCAAGAGAGAAGAATAATGATGTGGTGTACCTTGTTGTGATGGTCTTCCTCACTGCTCCAATCCTTGGACTTGATATCCAAGCTCCTCAACGCATATGAAGCCCTAAAAATACTATCAAAGGAACTCTTCCTCCTACTCTAGATTATTATATAACACATATCTATCTATGAAGACTAAAACTACAATAGACAAGAAAATGTAGAACATATGAACTTGAAGGGAATAGGCCAAGTTGATATTAATTGGAAAGCCAAATAAGGCACTTAAAAAGCATGATTGAATATGCAGTCACTTATCCAATCTCTCCTCTTCCATCCCTTGCATGAATATTTACATCAAAATGTTGATGTTTTTCCCATAATCAAAGGTTTGATACATGAATTGTTCCCTCCTTCACCTTATAAACACCTTCAATATATAGGCTTGAGAGGTCCAACCACCATGATAAAATGAAGGATATGGTTGAGGATATGGCTCCTTAAGGTTGGGATCTGATCCTAATATGAATCCATAGCATAGGGTTCTAACAAAACCAACATCATCCCAAGAGATTTGGCCCTTAGAAAGAGGTGGAGGATCACATCATTCCCTCTAACAAGATTGGCGCTCCCCCAGAGTTGAACATGGGGTGTCATCCTATAAAGTGGATATCCTATAACATGGCAAGGGGGAACAATTCCAAGAGGTGGAACTCCCCCAACATGGCAATGGGGGTGCCACCCTTCATAAATTCCCAAATTTGGTCAAATTTTCCAAGAAAAAGGTGTGTTTATGTTGTAGATGAGAGGGCTTCTTCTTCCAACATGACTTAGGGATTGTCACAATTTTTTTCATGGTGTAAAGGAGTTGCAACACTTGTTAAATTGAATTTGACACTAGGTACGTTGCATATGACACTTACATCGGTGCATGCGACACTTAACAAGGTGCATACGTCACTTTGCGAAACTTAGGGTGAAACACTCAAGTGTGACATTTTGGTGTGTAAAACATTCCCCCTAAAGTGTGAGGTCAGAAGAGAAACTCGTGGCCAAAACACTTTACAAATTCTTCAATGCAAGGGTGTTGGAGTAGGAGAACCTGGAAGAAGTTGCAAACAATCATCAGTTAGTGTACAAATATGTTCCATTTCCAAGGCAGACATACCTATGTTCAGAATACTAGATGACTCAAAGAATGGATGTTGACCAATACACTATGGATCCATGAGAATATTGACTAAGGATATGGCCACCAGAGATAAAATTTGGGTCCATAACTTCATGACATGAACTGATCGCAACCACGGAAAATACATAGTGTAGATACGAGATGGAAAAACATAGTCATAGATCAATACAATGTGGATATATGTGGCAGTATATATATCAGTAATATTGTCAGCATGGTGATTGTACTTAAATATTTTACATGCTTAAATGATCTCCATCGTAGCCCGGGCGAAGCACATAACAGAGTGAGCACCCAACCCAGGGTCTTCATCCCGATATCGAAACGGTATGAATCTAGCCATGTGAACAAATGATTGATGTCGAACATGGTAGAAACCACTTTATAACCGGTCATTGAGGTATATCGTTAACAAGTGCGAGGGAAATCACCAATGATGACAATGAATACCAAGGTAACCTAGTACATTCCAGTGAATGTGAATAAATGATCTGATGTCAAAAATTCATGGAATCATCCTATCAGAGGTCAATGATGTAAACCTATTTTCGGAAGCGAGGAGGCCTTCCATTAAGGCATGCAGGTCCCAAGGTACTAACTGGTTTCTAAGTCTAATTCCTGGATAATGTGTTGAAGTCGACAAGAATAGACTCGTCAGAGGAGGGACTTGATGTATCACCCATCATCGACACGAAACTGACACATGAAAGTTATGTGATATGGTGGATAAAATGAGTATGGACTGAGATAGGAAGTGGAAACTAGTAATACTACAGATGAATGGTTTGAAGTGAAAATTCCCTTAAACATGATGAGGCATGACAAGTTACTTGGAAGCATTTGACTCGATGAGTACCAATAACATAATGTGACAAAAAATAAGAGCACTCTTCGACTGAAAAAAAATAAATTATGATGACACATAGAATTGGCATGACACAGAGACAAGCAGATTGCCCAAAGTAAGACAAGACACAAACAGGTTCCATGTTCAAGGGCGACAATAGCTCCCATAAAGGCTTCCAAAAAACTTGACCAACTTCCTTCAATTTTTACCCCATCTAGATAGATGAGTACCTCTTTATTTTTTAACGAGCTTGAGGAGGGTAACAGATGCTTGGTATAGCTCATCCTTTGGGCGAGTCCCTCGACATATGTTTAACGAACCTGAAGAAGTAGGGGTTCGGTCTTGTATGGGTCCTGGAGATCAGACTCACATAGGTCCTTCAATGCATAATTTTACAAGACCAAAGAAGGTAAACTTGGTGGTTTTTCACATTTAGAGAGTCTGAAAAAAACATAAAGATGACTCCATGGATGACGTTTTTGTAAATTTAGTCTCCCAAGCCCGAAAAAAGTGTAAAACAATACAGGGGAGAACTCTTCTAATCTTTCTTGATTACAATATTCATTTTTCACAATTAGTATCGTGAGGCCGAAAAAGAGATAAACTACCACTCGAAATACGCCCTTTCAAACCTTCTATAGTTTCTTATATATTTTTAATTAATTTTTGTTCAACAACAACAGTAAATATAAGTAAGTTGTAGACGAATATTTTGATTTTATTGTTTTATATTAGTAAATTTAATTTATATTATGATTAATTCAATTATAATTAGACTCTAAGGTTAGAATAATTATTTGTTTTAATATTTTGTTTCCCGGTTATAAAGTTAAAGGAAAATTAGTTATAATTATATGCTTATTAAGAGCTTAATATGTCACTTGTGGGAAATGAAACTCCATGGGGAGGATAACAATCATTGGTCCCAACCACTCAAGCTAAACCCAATTCAGAATTTTTCAATTTAATATAATTAAATGTTCTTTTAATTTATTTTTATTTAGGCTTTAAGATAAGTAAATTGTAAAAACATATATTATCCTATTTTAGTAAGTTCAAGTTTTAGGATTGAAATGAATTTATAATGATGATGTACTAAATTATAATTAGGTTGAAAGGTTAGAATAACTCTTCACATTAGTATGATCTATATCATTGAACAATATACTATGTCTTCATCACAGCTGTCTTATGGAGTTTCAGTCTACAAGAGGCAAGCCTTGGATTAGTACTACGCAATGAGAGATCTAGGGTTTCTATAGGTGACAAAACTAGAGTTTCATAATGCGAGAGATTTAGGGCTTCATAATTGAAATAATTAATGAACGAGTGGGGATCTCAACCACCTTTTAGTATCATATATTTTTTTGATGTGCTTTGAAATGGTAATGATCAATCTTGGAAACATGATCTAAAGGGTCTTTCAGATCAAATCTAAGCAAGTGTTGACGGGCGAAATTGACCGCTCGTCAACTGGAGGAGTGAATCTGGTCTGGGGTTGTCTAAATAACCCAAGCCATTTGGATTAATCCACTCCGACGGGTTTAGAGGCTTTGTTACCCGATCTAAGTCCTACGAAAGTGAAAAGACAAAACTAAAGAAACTAACTAAATAAAAAAATAAAAAAACAGCTGTTGGAAACTATATACAGTCTAAAATATATTCACAGTTTGCTAACTAATAAAATAGTAGTTCTGCTTATTTAATATACAGTGTATCGATATGATTAAATCTCTATTGTATGTATAGTATTCACAAAATGCAAATTTTGATCGAAATCTACAAAATCATATATAAATTGGCAGCGAAGCTATTGTTCAGTATTTTTGATTTTTTTTTATAACTTTTATAAACAAGAAATGAAATGGCAGCTATCTAGTTGAGAAAAATAACAATCAATACAGTGTATCTAAGCTGCAGGAAATTCTTATATTAATTAAGCTAATAAAATGAAACTAGTGAACTGACCTGAAGTATTATCTCCTATTCATCTTGTGCATAGCATCTACATTTGTTGTTTGATGAGGCCAACCCACACCAGATTTTACTGATGCTTCTCGTAAACGCGAAGTAGTAACGCTTTGAATTCTAATGACAGAACAAGTAAGATATGTAGCAACAACAATTCATCATTTGACAAACAATCATATTAAGATAAATCTGAGTATGATAATTTGCATATAACTGTTCATTGAATAAAGAAGATCAACCTTCAAATCATCAAATGTGAAGAGATTAATTGTTGTATATAAAATGAGAGACATAGAATATGGACACTATATAAATCCTGTCACATCAACCTGTAACAAATTATGATATTTAAAGTAGTCAAAATTTGATTACAAATCGAAATGAGCAAAACTTGAACAAAAATATGATGTATTGAAGCTAAAGCTGTGCAAATATCCACTTTCATTCAAGTCTGATAATCACAAATCCATAGTCTCTACTCCTAGGCAACCATCGTTTCTAGTTTACAAAATAATACATTTATAAAGGCCACAGGATCTAAAAACTTCCTGTGGAAATCATCAAATCAGTTCCAAAAATTATGGGGAATACAATCTCCCAAATTCCCATTGTTATCCAAAACTAACACCCTAATCTAAAACCATGTAAAGAAATAGAATGTTCAGAGATGCCACTAGCGATCCAATCTCCTTTAGAATTCGTATGTACCTCGGATTCAGGGATTCGTTTTGATCAAGCTATTTTCAAATTCACAATGGCAGTGGCCACCTCCACATTCTTAAAGACAACAGAACCTATGGTCTTCTGTCTTTTATCATTAGCTTGAGCTACATTTTGCAATCTATCATTCTCCTTGGTTAGCACATTCATTGGGTCCTCCAAGGACTTGATCCGAGATTGGAGCAAAGGGACGTTTGTATAATATCGGTCGAGCCACGACTTACATTCGTTGCACTGTGGTTGAACAGGCTGTGTATTCACAGGTGAGGAACTTCTTAATTGACCAGCAGTTTCTCTGTCGAGTTTGATCCCAGGGAAGTTGGGGTCGTCTCTAATACACGGTGGGAGGTTCGTCACATAGTCATAGGGCTTAACTGAGCAAAGTCAGTGTGAGTATGGATACTCTTCGGTTAGAAACCGTTCAATTTCGGAATCGGAATATTCACTTAATAGAATTGGATTTTGGTGTATGTTTTCTTTAGGTTTATTACGAGCACATTGTGAAACCCAGTGCACGGCCTTTTTACCCTTGTAATTGATATCACTGTTACCTTTACCCTTTTTCCTTGCAGACTTTTTAACAGGCTTACCACCATCTTTTGGACATAAATCAGGCAGGGTGTCAGGTTGGGTAGTGTTCGGGTAGGTCGAGGATTCAACAGAGGGCAAGAGCATAGGAGGGGGAATGACAGGCCCGACAAGGGTTTCTGTAACAACGGATTTGTCAACTTGTCCTATTTTAGGACTGGCAAAACCATTCCTTAACAAGAAAGCGTCCCAACAATCGCCATTCAACTTCAACTGATGAACCATGAGCAACTGCAAGTGGTATAAGAAAACTAAATTGTATCTACCCTCACAGGTAACGAACTGCCTTATAATAGCCAACAAATCGTGCCATCTAGGTTTTAGAGCTGTAACGGGCATACCTTTGTCGCAGCTGTTAATCTTCCTTGAGGTAAACAATAGTGACCAGGGTACTTCGTCAACCTTTGAATTTTTAAACCATTTTTGTCCCACGGCTGGTAGACCAGTGGCTGAACTAAGGAAATCTTCGTTCAACTCGAGCTGGACGTCCCCAATTTTGGCTCTGCAGCCATCGAATGTTAGCATGAATTGTTGAGCGACTGCCAGGTTAAAACCCTCGAACTTCTCAACAAAGACCCGCCAACCATTCCTCTCTAAGTCCTCTCGGGCATTATCAAACAACAACAAAGTTTGGACACCGTTGGGTTCGATTCTCACTACAGGAGCCATAGCCAATAGCACAAAACCAACAGGGTATTCGGTGATAGGGTTTGATAGGATAGACACAGAACCATTGTCCCGAAGCTTCCCCAACACAATGCAAAGGCAACCCGAAATGCAAGGGCAGAGCGTTAATGCTATGCGTGCGAGAATAGTGGTGTAAATAGAGGCCTATGCAAGAACATCATATCGGGCTGTACTTGGAACGACACCTTTGTGTAATGATACATTCAAATCATAACAGTGCATATCCAAAATAATTTTAATCAACATGTCAAATGAACTATCACATAACCACGATTTGACCCAAAAATTAATGTGTCAATCAAACCATTGTGTCGAAGGTTTTGTAAATCAACACCATATTAACAATAATCAAATGCATAAATGTTTGGTGTTTTGATAAATATGTGACCAGTGGTGTGTTTGAGATCAAGGAGTTATAATCACATAAACAAATGGGTTCATGATAAAAAAAATGATCATTTTGATGTAATCAAGATGAATTCCAACTGTGGGTTTTCACGCTTGCAGTCGTGAAAACGAAAACGAAAAGAAGGTATGCAAAAAGCGAAGAATAATGTTATCATTTAAACAATTGCGACGATTAATGAGGGTTTAAACAACCTTGTGTAGGCAGCTTGTAAAAAAAAAAAGATAGAGATTAATATGGCTGCCAACCTGGCCCTGTAGGAGCCTTTATTTTAAATGTATTCAATTCCCCCATGGCTCCCCAAATCACTGTGTTGGAACATGCTTTCAATTTCTCATTACCCAATGTTCCCAACGAGACAGTCTCTCACTTGTCCAAACTCACCTTTGATGGTGGAGACAATACATCTGCTAAAGACCACCTTAACAAGTTTTGGTGCAAATGCATCAAACATGACATCTCGGATTTAAGAGTTTTATGCAGACTGTTCGCTTTTACCTTTAGAGTTCGGATTAAACATTGGTTTGAATCCTTCCATGTCACATTTTTTATTGGTTTCAATTTGTAGATGAGTTTCTAGATGCTTTTGAAATTTATGATTTCGATCAATTATTTGAAGAATTTCATACTTCGATAATCAACGGTGATTCATCTTCACAAGACTTTTTTACAAGAGTCTATCATATCCTCTGTAAATTTAATCTCGATGACATGTCATTTGCGTTAAATCTCTTCTATGATGCTTGCATCCCTTCCATCCAGTCATATTCAAGCACAAACGAAGAACCAATTGCAAATCCTATCACTCAACTACAAGAACAATTCTCTTCGCAAGAAGAGAAGAATCCTTCCGACAATGTTGAACAAGCTAGGGAGGTAGAATCTATTGACCAGGTTCTTATTGACAACCAAATTGGTTTTTTCTTTGAATCATTGTATTTTCAGTCTACGACCAGTATGGAAGAAGATTCGTTTCTGGATCAAGGTGAATATCCTCATTCTTGTAACTCGTGCTCTAATCAACATTTAAAATTAGTCATTGAAGAGAACTTAAGCGACAAAAATCGTCTTGAATGTTCTAGTACTCCTATGAAACTGATTAGAGAAGAAGATATGAAACTAGAAGAAGAAACCTTAAACCTTCATCCTCAAAATGCACTTTGTTCACAGGAAAGACTAGATGTTTGTCACATAAATTTTAAATTATCTATCACACAAAAGGAAAATCCAAATGATCATATCATGTTAAGGTATTCATCACCAAAAAAAAGGGTTTTAAAGAAGGTGAAGAGAAATCTCTTGAGAATACCATTGTTAATTCAAGAGATTCTTTTCATGTGCTTATGTCTGATTCCTTTTATTCTTTATATCTTGATCTCTTCCTAGACTCTGTTGGAATTGACACCTTACCTACAACATCCTACTCTTTTCCGCCACGATCATATCTTTTCAATATTCTAAATTTTGGTGAAATTAATTCCAAGCATAACATTGATAAAATCAGATTTGACGCTTGTTCACTTTCATCCCTCACATGGGAAAAGGATATGTTGCAAGATGATTTTACACAGTTTATTGTTGAAATAGACAATGCATTATATCTTATGGAGATCAAACATTCTAAGTTGCATATTCGTTCTTTGATTAGCTTGAATCTTAATGTTTATGCTTCACATTTTGAAATGATCAATCTCATCGAAGGAAACATTCAAACCAATGATCTAATTGATTTCATGAATCCTCCTATGATGAGTTTCCCATTGATATATTCGTTTCATCAAAGTCATGGTTTGCATCCTCATTTTTGTGACAGGATCTTAGGATGGCTTGAATATTCATATATATAAAAAAAATCATAATAAAGATAAAGTTGTGCTTGCTTTCTTTTTACCTAAGTATCATGGAAGTAGGCGTGACATATTTCTTTTAGATCCTCCATGTGAAGAAATTAATGAACACTTAGAGAATTGTCAGGAGGATGGGGTATTTCAGCCTTGGCTTATGGTTGTTTCATTTCCTCGTAATCTTGACAATTTTTTTAAACTTGCTTGCACTCGCCCATGCCATTATGACCCTTATCACGACAAGATTGCACAATGGCTGGAGGATTCGTACAACAAGAATATTCAAGGAAATGGTAAGATCATGCTTACCTCGTTTTTAGATGATTATTATGAAGGTAAGTGTGATATGTTTCTGTTACCATTCTTATTAGTAATGCTTGATCTTGTTTCCATTGCAGGATTGGAGTTACTCCAATGGCTACATTGGAAACATGACTTCACATAGTATTCTGATTTGTTTAATAGTTAGGGTAGGTTTAGGAATAGGTTTTCTTTCATTTTTATTTTTCACTATTTCTCTTTGTAATAATGTAGTCATGAACACAAGTGGGCGCACCACGAGAACCATAATACAAATGTTATCAGGGAAGTCCGCTTGATCTTTTCTCTTTGCTTTTAGTTGAATATTTATTTTCAAAAAACGCAGTATCGTCATGAAAATCTTAAATGGAAAGTAAAGAGATAAATAAATCTGAATCAACCCTGACCCAAGTTACCACGAGTAGGAATGCCTTCCCATCAAACAAGATTTTTCTACTTTCTTTCAGTCTCCCAAGGGATTTGTTGCATGAGGTTTTCAGATGCACCTTCTATACATATTTTTTTTGTTTGGATTTCTTTGCTTTCAAATTTTTCTTCGCTGGTGTGTTTTGTTTCCATTTATGCTTATCAGTATTTCTTTTGAAACACACATGCCTGCATCATGGGCTAGCTCAGACAAAGAGAACAAAAAAAATTCCCCTCTAAAATGACTACTGAAGATTGTTAAAACATCAATTATGATATTTTTCTAAAGTTCACAGCCATGTTAAAGAAAGCTTGTTGTTCGAAAAGCATTTTTTGATTTCAATCTGTAATTGAAGCTTTTCATGATCATCCATTTCTTCTTACGCTGTCCATGTTCCTTAAGAGAACAACTCAAAGATGTCTCCTTGCCTTCGAAGGTCAGTTTATCAATAAACCATCTCTAGATCTTAATGAAGGACAGTTAAAAAATTCTCTCAAGGTCTATAATTTATTAAAATATATCCAAAATATCACAATTTTCAACGTCACCCCGCTCGATTAAATATCTTTAAAACTAAATAAATCATTAAAGAGCTATGGGAAGTGATTGTAAACCCGTCGAGATACTGAACAGGTCTGCTGGCAGCGGGTAAATGCATGCATGAAGCCAAGATAACTTCGTCGGGGTACTGAACAGGCCCGCTGGCAGTGAAGCAATGTCAGGTATATGAAAATTCTCAGATATGGAATCTTTTGACCATAAATGTCCTTCGTTCTGATCTGGAACTTCCTAGCAGGATACGGATATTGGAGTGGGTTAAATGACATCCCTTTCGAGGCTATGGATGTCTGCTGGCAGCAGTGGCTCTGTCAAAAATATTGAATATTTTAACCTTAATATCGTGACTCGCTTTTGTTAAGATTGTCATCATTTTTCATCTTTTAAAATAACAAGCAATTTGAAACTGGAATTTTTATAATTGATGATGATGTTCAAACAGTTTTCTGGTTGTTTTCGATTTGGAGTTTTTCTCATTATCCTAATCTGGACTTGTTCGTTTGGCAGAGATAATTGCTTCTACCAGTGTGTCGCCATTGTTGTCAGCCATATTAATCTCTATCTTTTTTTTTTACAAGCTGCCTACACAAGGTTGTTTAAACCCTCATTAATCGTCACAACTATTTAAATGATAACATTATTCTTCGCTTTTTTCATACCTGCTTTTCGTTTTCGTTTTCACGACTGCAAGTGTGAAAACCCACAGTTGGAATTCATCTTGATTACATCAAAATGATCATTTGGTTTATCATGAACCCATTTGTTTATGTGATTATAAATCCTTGACCTCAAACACACCACTGGTCACATATTTATCAAAACACCAAACATTTATGCATTTGATTATTGTTAATAAGATGTTGATTTACAAAACCTTCGACGCAATGGTTTGATTGACACATTAATTTTTGGGTCAAATCGTGGTTATGTGATAGTTCATTTGACATGTTGATTAAAATTCTTTTGAATATGCATTGTTATGATTTGAATGTATCATTACACAAAGGCATCGTTCCAAGTACAACCCGATATGATGTTCTTGCATAGGCCTTGATTTACACCACTATTCTCGCACACATAGCATTAACGCTCTGCCCTTGCATTTCGGGTTGCCTTTGCATTGTGTTGGGGAAGCTTCGGGACAATGGTTATGTGTCTATCCTCTCAAACCCTATCACCGAATACCCTGTTGGTTTTGTGTTATTGGCTATGGCTCCTGTAGTGAGAATCGAACCCAACGGTGTCCAAACTTTGTTGTTGTTTGATAATGCCCGAGAGGACTTAGAGAGGAATGGTTGGCGGGTCTTTGTTGAGAAGTTCGAGGGTTTTAACCTGACAGTTGCTCAACAATTCGCGCTAACATTCGATGGTTGCAGAGCCAAAATTGGGGACGTCCAGCTCGAGTTGAATGGAGATTTCCTTAGCTTAGCCACTGGTCTGCCAGCCGTGGGACAAAAATGGTTTAAAAATTCAAAGGTTGACGAAGTACCCTGGTCACTATTGTTTACCTCAAGGAAGATTAACAGCTGCGACAAAGGTATGCCCGTTACATCTCTAAAACCTAGATGGCATGATTTGTTGGCTATTATCAAGTAGTTCGTTACCTGTGAGGGTAGATACGGTTTAGTTTTCTTATACCACTTGCGGTTGCTCATGAGTTTCATCGATTTTCCCTTAAACATGCCATATTTTCTCCTTCGGAGTTTATACAAAATGGCTAAGCGTTTCAAAAGGGAGAAAGCCGACTCTAGCCTCTTCCACCACTGTTTAATTAAAATTATTATGGTTCATCAGTTGAAGTTGAATGACGATTGTTGGGATGCTTTCTTGTTAAGGAATGGTTTTGCCAGTCCTAAAATAGGACAAGTTGACAAATCTGTTGTTACAAAAACCCTTGTCAGGCATGTCATTCCCCCTCCTACGCTCTTGCCCTCTGTTGAACCCTCGACCTACCCGAACACTACGCAACCCGACACCCTGCCTGATTCATGTCCAAAAGATGGTGGTAAGCATGTTAAAAAGTCTGCAAGGAAAAAGGGTAAAGGTAACAGTGATATCAATTACAAGGGTAAAAAGTCCGCGCACTGGGTTTCACGGTGTGCTCGTAATAAACCTAAAGAAAACATAGACCAAAAACCAATTATGTTAAGTGAAGATTTTGATTCCTAAATCGAACGGTTTCTAACCGAAGAGTATCCATACTCACACGGACTTTGCTCAGTTAAGCCCTATGACTATGTGACGAACCTCCCACCGTGTCTTAGAGACGACCCCAAAGTCCCTGTGATCAAACTCGACAGAGAAACTGCTGGTCAATTAAGAAGTTCCTCACCTGTGAATACATAGCTTGTTCAACCACAGTGCAACGAATGTAAGTCGTGGCTCGACCAATATTATACAGACGTCCCTTTGCTCCAATCTCGGATCAAGTCCTTGGAGGACCCAGTGAATGTGCTAACCAAGGAGAATGATAGATTGCAAAATGTAGTTCAAGCTAATGATAAAAGACAGAAGACCACAGGTTCTGTTGTCTTTAATAATGTGGAGGCGACCACTGCCATTATAAATTCAAAAATAGCTTGATCAAAATGAATCCCTAAATCCAAGGTACATACAAATTCTAAAGGAGATTGGATCGCTAGTGGCATCTCTGAACATTCTATTTCTTTACATGGTTTTAGAATAGGGTGTTAGTTTTGGATAACAATGGGAATTTGGGAGATTGTATTCCCCATCATTTTTGGAACTGATTTGATGATTTCCACAGGAAGTTTTTAGATCCTGTGGCCTTTATAAATGTATTATTTTGTAAACTAGAAATGATGGATTCCTGAGAGCAGAGACTATGGATTTGTGATTATCAAACTTGAATGAAAGTGGATATTTGCACAGCTTTAGCTTCAATACATCATATTTTTGTTCAAGTTTTGCTCATTTCGATTTGTAATCAAATTTTGACTACTTTAGATATCATAATTTGTTACAGGTTGATGTGACGGGATTTATATAGTGTCCATATTCTATGTCTTTCATTTTATATACAACAATTAATCTGTTCACATTTGATGATTTGAAGGTTGATCTTCTTTATTCAATGAACAATTATATGCAAATTATTATACTCAGATTTATCTTAATATGATCGTTTGTCAAATGATGAATTGTTGTTGCTACATATCTTACGTGTTCTGTCATTAGCATTCAAAGCATTACTGCTTCACGTTTACGAGAAGCATCGGTAAAATCTGGTGCGGGTTGGCCTCATCAAACAACAAACGTAGATGCTATGCACAGGATGAATAGGAGCTAATACTTCAGGTCAGTTCACTAGTTTCATTTTATTAGCTTAATTAATATAAGAATTTCCTGCAGTTTAGATACACTGTATTGATTGTTATTTTTTCTCAATTAGATAGCTGCCATTTCATTTCTTGTTTATAAAAGTTATAAAAAAAAATCAAAAATACTGAACAATAGCTTCGCTGTCAATTTATATATGATTTTGCAGATTTCGATCAAAATTTGCATTTTGTGAATATTGTACATACAATAGAGATTTAATCATATCGATACACTGTATATTAAATAAGTAGAACTACTATTTTATTAGTTAGCAAACTGTGAATATATTTTAGACTGTATATAGTTTCCAACAGCTGTTTTGTTTTTTTTATTTAGTTAGTTTCTTTAGTTTTGTCTTTTCACTTTCGTAGGACTTAGATCGGCTAATGGAGCCGCTAAACCCGTCGGAGTGGATTAATCCAAACGGCTTGGGTTATTTAGACAACCCCGGACTGGATTCACTCCTCTAATTGACGAGCGGTCAATTTTTCCCGTCAAAAGCAAGGCAGTCTAAGGCTATGGATGATGAGTTGGATGAGGTGGATTAGGGTAAGGATGACCTCAAGAGTCCATTTGCAATCTTTTGTACCCATGTGGAATTATTGGAAATCTAGAAACCTTCTCATGCATTCAAGGAAGACGAGACAACTTGTGTCTTGGCCTTGGGGTTTGCTACAGTCACAACAAGTGGTGAGCTTAGTCTCCTGCCACATTCTCTTAAGAAAGCAGTTGGAAAGGATGTAAATAGGATATTGTATCCTTTATCTTAAGAATATCAGGCTCAAACGATCTGTAGTACTCCAAACCAAAATTTGGACAGTGAACTCAGAAGAAAGAGGAACCAGTTCCTACTCATGTTGATATGTTTATCTTGTAGGCTCAAACTTAGTTGGTAAACTCATAGTCAAAATACGAATCGAAGAGATGAATGCATGGTTTCTCAAAGAAATGTATTAGGGTTAAACCAGAGAGAATTAAGATGGTGCTTGGATATGATATAGGCTTGAATAAGGTGGAGGAGTTATCCAATAAACATTCGATCGATAGATTTACATGGAAATTGGTTAAAGGTAAATATTAGAAGCAATGGTTAGATGTGGGGTGGTGAACGATTCTTGGATACATTCAAATATTTAATCTCTTGCTAAGGGGTTGGAATTTTTTCAAATTTAGGCTTTTGGGGGATTTCGATGCTATTCTTAAGCATTCTTAGTAGTGGGGTCCCTCGAGTTTTCTCTTAGATAGGTGGAATTCAGGTTTTGACCCTTGATGTGAACCCATGAGAAAACATCATTTGTGGGTTTTATTACCCAATTTACTATTTAAATTCTACTGCAAGGAGGTGTCAAGATCAATAGGTAACCAGATTGGAAGACTCATTGCATTTGAGGAAAATTTATGGGATATAGCAGATAAAAAATTGGCTACGATTTTGGTGGAGGTGGACATCAAGGATGGTTTACCAACTGAGCTCAAAATCATGCAAGGGGATGTGGATTTGGTTCAACCTTTAGACTATCAAAGTGTCCCTTTTAGGTGTTCAAAGTGTCGATAGGTTGGAAACTTATGGAATACTTTCTCTGCGACAAAGTCCTCATGGAAACAATGGAGGAAAATATGGGTCAAGAAACAAAAGGTTCAGGAAGAGAAGGCTATTTTTCCTTTCAAGGAGATTGTGTCTCCAAAGTCCTTTGAGAAAAATATTTTTGGGCCAATTCAACCCTTTTCACCAAGCATGGATAATCAAGAAAATAATGATTTCTGTAAGGAGATGTTTATCAATGACATTGATGAAGGTATGAAAAATCATATTCCTTCTAATCTTCATTTGATTGATGAGTCTAGAAATTTTCCTATTCCAAACTTGAATCAAGAATGGTTCTTGGGGTCTTCATCTACTCTTGCTATTCTATTGGTGTTAGGTTAAATCTATCCTTCTATATTACACAAGGCCTAGGGGGGATCTAAAAGGTTAGAAGAGGGGGGTTCCTCTGATAAATGGGATCCCTTGGAAGCCTCTGTCCTTTCCCTTAAACCCAGATTTTCTTCTTCATATTTCCTCATTTGAGAAAGGATAAGTTGGAGTTTGAAGGGGGTAATCAAATGAGGCCTAATACCGGTGGAGTCAAAACCAGGTCCTGATGGTAGGAAGCCATACATTTCTAAGGTTAAATCCATTAAGACTTCAAAGGAGGTGAAGGAGAGTAAAAAAACTAACCATTAATGGGGTTATTAAAGGAAAAAATCCCCACAAGGTTGTTTCCACATGATTATTATTTCCCTTAATGTTCGAGGGTTATAGGATGCCCTCAAATGATTATCCTTCTGATGGATGTTCATGGTTCTCAAAATTGACGTAATTTTGCTTCACGAAACAATGTGTTATCGATCATTGGTTGTAGAAGTTTTGTCCTCGGATTTTAAAGGATGGAACTTGTGTTCAATTGATGTGTGGGAATTATCTAGAGGACTTGTAGCATGATAGAATGATACATTTGATGTGATTAATTTTTTTTTCCTTCCTGAAGGTGTTATCTTTGAGGGGATATCTAAAGGATTAGGCAACGCTTTTAGGATTTTGAGCTTGTATGACTTATAATGAGAGGAAGTTGTTTTGGTACAATATTAAGGATCAACAACTATTATTAGGGGATAATTGTTGATCTCTAAGACTGTCAATATATTCAAAACAACCTCATGGGGATAAATCCCCCCTCGTTTTTAAAGAGGTGGTACTCATATATATGAATAAGATATAGAATTAAAATAAACTTGAGAATGAATCAGGATTATTTTAATAAAACAAACACTCATAAGGAAAGAAAATCTTGAGAAAGGACCAGACTCTATTCCAATGAATTTTTACATATCATACAAGATTTAACAATATTGTACAAGACTGTAATGTAAAATAAAATAGGAATCCTCACAAGAAACATTTCCATCATAGCACAAAGTGGAAAATATCATTTGTAAGAATGAAATTAAATGGTCACATATGCAGAGAACTTAACATGGTATTCCATTGAAATTTTAGAAGAGTGATGGATACACACTTGAAACTTCAGCTTAAAAGTCAAAGTTTGAAATATCAATAGTCATGTATCCCAAATAGTTCTTTGGGAACCTCAAAAATACACAACTGTATTTACATTTTTTATAATATTCAAAAAAGAAAAAGGAGTTTTTCCAAACATACAGGGATTGGGGATCTCATGGACCATTAAATAGAAGAAAGAAAGGGAAACAATTAGAAACTTGTCTTAGGTTTTCATAGATAATGAAACAAATAAGATTAAGGGATTACTAACTGAGTGAAAATAAATAAAAGGAAGGCCAAATGTAACAGATGGTTGACTTAATAAGAAGAAAATGTTATCTCTCTCCTTTTCTTTGTTGGAGGTATACCTTTATATGATTTCAAGCTTCAAGATTCCTTTGAGGTAACTATCTTGGGTAGTTATTTTGGGTTGTTGATCTCTTGTAATGACTTCTTGATCCATTAACTGATGTACTCCTTTATCGGTGGGATGGTGATTTATTGCTTAAATCTAAGCATGAATATCTCCTCCTCTATATCTTTAAATTCCACATGGAGTTGGTCAATTCCTAACAAGTGGTCCTTGTTTTAATTTACAAATGTGACAAACCAATGCTTAGGTTCTACTTCTGGAAACTCTATGAGGCTTTCAAATTCATCAACCCATGAAGTATTCACTGTAGCTAAGTCCTTTTCTAATGTTTCCTTGGTTATGATACTAGAATTTCTTAAAAAAATTAGGCCCTATAATTCTCTTACAATATCTATATCTTTTAGAAAAAACATCTTCTCTTTTTCATTAATTCTCTCACAATCAACAATTGTATCTTTTAACATATTCACTCTTGCTTATGATTATGCCCTTATTTGTTTTATTCTTATGTTTGAGGTAAATTTTTGTTGACTTATGTGATGATCACTCAAGCTAGTGACCCATGCAATGAAATTTTTTACCTCATTATTATAGAAGCATTCATCATTCTCTAAATATTTTTTCAAATATTCTATAAAACTTGTAATCCTTTGAGATAAATTATGTAGGATGGTACCGACCTCCCATGCTTGTGAAATAATCTTGAGTCTTTCTTTGATGCTCTCGACAACATAGAGTCTTACTTTGCTCAATACTTGGGAAACTTTTCTCACTTGGATTTGGGTTCCTAGTGTACTTGGGGGAGTTTGGTCTAATAACAGTATGGCTAGTGGTTCTACAAATAGTGGCTTTGGACTCAGAGAATCCTTAAGCTCACTTATTCTTTTTTTTTAACTAAATATTGTTTTATTCTTTCTTTGAAATTGAATGGGAAACAACGTCACTTGTAGAAAAATGTAATTTGTGGATTCCATAAGGTCTGACTCATGATACATCAACTTCTAAGATCTTCTTATTAATTACCTTGTTGTTTCTTACACTAACCTTTTTCTATTTGCAACTTCTTTTTTACACTAAAAATTGTGCAGTGTCAAGGACCACTCCTTAAACAACATAGGTTCTTTTGTGACTAGTTCCTCTATAATTTGTTGACTCTCTTCAATTTGTCGGCCTGCCTAGTTTTGTATATTGACACTATCAATATCCATATTAGTGATATTACTCTAGTCTCTTGAATTATATGAATTAATTTTACTTGGGATTATTTTTCATTTTTCTTGGGAAATTTTATGTGTTCGTCCAATATAGAAATGGGGTGGATCATATCCTTCATTACCTATCGCACACCCTTCATTAATCTCTCCTCTTTTTGTGTTTTTATGTTGTTTTATTTGCGTAGAGGAGGATCTCCTACATGGATGAGGATTCGAGGAAGATTGCACATTAGTGGCATCTTTACCCCTTTTTCTCGTTCTGCTTTTACCCTGAATATTTTAAATTATTTTTGTAACTAAGTCTTCATTGCACACATTCTTGTCCTTTCTTGTGGGGTCATTATTGTTGAGTTTTGGTACATTGGGAAGTGCCCCCCTTGTGTTATTGAGTGTCTAATACAAAGGGGGGAAATGTGACCCTCAACCCACTTTAATTTATGTTATAAAGTCAAAGTGACTTTATGAGCATTTAAGTCACAAAGTGACTTTATTAACATAAAGTGACTTAGGAAACTTAAGTAAAAGGGGAGATCTAATCTCAAACCTTGATCTTGGTTGGCCTAAATCTAATCTTGGTCATTGGTTCCTAGGTTATCATAAGGATGAGGCTAAAGATAATGAAGGGGGAAAAAATGGCATTCATTATTCACTCATGAGTTTTGAGTGAAGAGAGCAGAGGAAGAATATCTTTGAAGGAAGAGAGAAAGAGGGCACACCTTGAGAGGAGGGAACACAAGATTTGTGAAGAGGCACACTTATGGAGGAGGGTGCACAAGCTTTGTGAAGAGGTGCACTCATGGAGCAGGGAACACAATATTAGAGGAGAGGCACATATAGAGAAGGGGTGCACAAGTAAATACAAGGGGCGCACAAGCAAAGAGGAGAAGGCAGACAAATCTAAGCAAGAGGGCATTCAAGAAGGAGTGGCGTTAATTCGAAGGAGGGCACATACTTCAAGGAGAATATTCACTTTCAAGATTGAGATATGTTGTTGTTGTAAACTAGGTTCCTCTAGTGTATTTCTTTGTTGTAACATTTCTCTAAGACTCTATAATAAATTTTCCCTCCAAATGGTTTTCCCCATGGGTGTTTTTCCATGGTCATGTTGACCAAAAATACCTATGTATAATTTATGTGGTTTGCATGTTTCATTATCATCATTAAAGTGTAAAATATCTAGTTGGTATTTTCCATTTTGAAGTAGTTTGAATGTGCTCATGATGAACAACAAAACTTCCTAATTAAACCCTTCAAAAAACATATTCAAAAGAGAAGTGAATCATTCCTAAAAAGAAACAAACAGTTGGCAGCAAGTTCATCTCTAAAACAGTCCTGAACTTACCTTGAAAACTATGCCTAAATAGTGTCAAGGACAGACTTGTTAGGTGGCCTTTGGAACCTCAAAATTCTTCATGGTATCAGAGCCTAAGGGAACAAGAGAGGGATGATATAGTTTGCAAACAGTTGGTATATGTTTTTCAAACCTAGACAATAGTTCAGGATCAGGTTTACTTGGTTAGTTTAGCATCAATGGACAATCATGTCAGTGGAAAGGTTGAGGGTGAAGGATAGGCTAGTATGGGATGGAAATTGGTCTCCATGGAAGGCTAGGATAGTCTTGATCTTGGAGGAACTTGAGATATGAGATATTATATAAAATCACGTGGTTCCTCCTACAGATGCAATGCTCTTGGAAGCATTCAAGAAGAGGAACATCAAGGCCAAGAGGAATATCCTAGATGCGATGAAATACCATATCATTCCTCATGTCTTTACTATATCCCTAACCAGAACCGCAATACGGTGCTCCAGTAGAATTTGAGGGGCACCAAGATGATGAATATTGATTTGATCACCTCATACCTTGATATTTTCTCAGATTTGTGATGAGTTGGAAGATGTGGGAAAGGTAGTGGATCCATCTGATTTGGTGAGGACATCCTTAAATGTCTTGTCCAAACCATGGGAGAGATTTGTACAAGGCATTGTAGCCATAGATCATATGCCTAATTGGGAGAGGCTATGGGGTGATTGTGTAAATGAGAAGCTCATATTTGGCTCATGATCTACTAGTTTGCAGCGTGGTGGGGATGATGAGGGTGATATTTATCTTTTTGAAAAGGGAAAGAAGAAGACTAAGAAGGGTCCCAAGGATGGGGCCAAGAAACAGAAGAGAGGAGGTGAGAAGAAGAAGGACATGAGCAAGGTTAAATTATTTGCTTGTCAGAAGATGGGGAACTATTATGCTGGACAATGTCCCCATGGGAAGAAGAAATAGGGTGGTACAACAATGACACCTCGGGAGGATGAGTTTGCCTCTCAGTTTGAGAGGGAGTGCTCCTTAATCATTTGTTACTCTACAGTTGAGAAACCATCCAACATTTGGTACGTAGACAGTGGAGCATCCAGTCACATGTCTGGTGTTAGAGATAACTTTACTAATCTCATAGATCCTGAGATCAAGTTGGAGATAGTGCTTGGGCATAAAACCATAGTCATGGAGGTTGGGCATGGCACAATTTATTTCCAAAGGGAGTTGATACCACCCTTGGTGTTCAGGGATGGATTGTATGTCCCTGAGCTAAAGAAGAATCTGATTTCATTTTTCTCCATTCATGATAGGGGATTTTAGGTGTTCTTCAGAGGGACAAAGGTCATCATTCACCCTAAGGGGTTAAGTGTCACTTATGGAAAATTGATTAGGACATGAGATGGGAATCTGTACAAACTCATCTTCCAGCTGCTTCATGCCCTGGTTAGTATCATCAACAACAGTCAGTTGTGTGAGATATGGCATCGGAGGATGGATTATATTCATCATGGATATTTGAGAGTGTTGAGGGATATTATGATAGGATTTCCACAATTTGGCAGTAAGCATTAGGAAGTTTATAGAGGGTGTACTCTTGGGAAGTACACCTAGACTGTCTTTCCCAGTAGTGACAGTAGATTGGCTCAAATACTTGATTTGGTACACTCTGATGTGTGCAGGCCCATGTCATCAGTTTCCTTGGGTGTATGTGAGTACTATGTGACATTCATTGATGACCACTCCATGAATACATGGATCTATTTCCTGAATACCGAGAGTGAGGTATTCAAGAGGTTCCGAGAGTTTAAGGCTCTTGTGCGGAACCAAACAGGGAGAAATATCAAGGTCTTGAGGGTGGAAAATGGGGGTGAGTATACCTCCACAGAGTTCAAATAATTTTGCACCCAAGAGAGTATTAGAATATAGTTGATCATTCCTTACATCCCTTGACAGAATGGGGTTGCTAAGAGGAAGAACATGGTTATTGTTAGTGCAGTGAGATCTATGTTGCATGATCAAGGGTTTCCAATTTTCTTATGGGATGAGGCTTGAAGTACTACAGTGTATCTGTAGAAAAGGAGTCCTCATAGAGCTCTAGGGAGAAATACTCATGAGGAGGCCTTCACTGGGAGTAGGCCTAATGTTGAGCACCTTCGCATATTTGGTTGTTTAACGTTCCCTCATGTCCCTTTTGAGAAGAGGAAGAAGTTATATCCCACGATAGAGAATGGGATCCTAGTTGGATACTCAGAGGTATCTAAGGCCTACCGTATCTACATACAAGCACTTAGGAGAATTTTTGTGAGGAAAGATGTTATATTCGAGGAGGATAGATCCTTCATAAGATCTCTTGTGTTGAGAGACACAGTTGAGGAGGTCCCATAGATACAAAGTGATGCATCATAGGGGACACTGCCTCAGGTGCCTAGTGCACCAAGTTCAGGGGTGAGTGGTCCACCCAGTACATCTACAGGATCATAAGCAGTTGGTACACATACCACAGGTGTGCATGCTTCAAGATATCATTCTTCATTGGTGAGATCTATATATGAGATTAAGGAGCATGAAGATACTGCTCCACTAGAGTTTACTTTAGGGAGAAGAAACCGAGATGGTTTCAGGAGACCCTGAAGGAAGACGAGGAGCAGGTTGGTGAGCCCAAGAGGTTGATTATAGAGAGCAGAGAAATAGAGAGGTTTGGTTCCTATTTTTCCATGGTGAGTGGCATCACAGATTCTGAGCCCACTACTTTTGTGCAGGAAGCAGACCATCGGATCTAGAGAGAGGCCATGTAGGAGGAGTATGACTCCATTATGAATAATGATGTGTGGGAGGTGGTGCCAAGACCAGAGGGGAAGTTAGTGTTGAATTCCAGGTGGTTGTACAAGATCAAGTATGATGCAGAAGGAAACATTGAGAAACACAAGGCTCAATTTGTGGTGAGAGGATTCTCTCAGATTGAGGGGATTGAATATGTTGAGACATTTGCATCAATTGCAATATATAATTCCATTAGGAGTAATATAGCCATTGTTGCATAGATGGGTTGGAAGATCCATCATGTAATATCCCCAAGGACGAGCCCTGTTGTAATCATGTTTATGAATTGTAAATCATGTTTTGTAGGCTGGTGAGCTGAGTATTGATAAGTTGGTAGGCTTATGTGTTTATTAGGCCGAAGAGACTAAGTGTTAAGGCCATGAGCCTGTTTTTGTATATGTAATATGCAGAACATTAATAAAAATATAAACATCGATGTGTGTAGACTGACCATGAAGAAAGAGTGATGGGGGACTAAGCTTCCATAGAGAGGGTAAGGGAAAAAGGGGTTGGAAGGTTGGAAGAGGAGCTAAGCTTAGGGGCTTGAGTCCTTAGGAATAATAATTTATTATTATTCCAAAATCTATGTAAAATGTATGTTTTTATACTACGTTCCTGGAAGAGGGAACATGTGCAAAAGGGAATGCATGCTGATGGAGCGCATGCAGCCTCATGGGAGACATGTGTCGGCCCAGGCACATGCAATTTAACCCAAGAATTGAGCCATGATGGGGTTTGTCGTCCATTCTGCGGTCCGTTGTCTGAACCAAGGGATCAATGCGTCTGAGTTATGTAAGCCTCATGCAGCTCTAAAACCCGAAGCCTGTGATGTTTTCTTGAGAAGCCGATACACCCTCTACCCAAACTATTGAGTTTGTGTTCAACCTCTGCGTGAATTTCTTATCACGTATCCTGAAAATGGGTGTTACCTGAACTGTGTTGTGTCTTAGTGGCTTGTTTTTGTTTCCTGGTTCCACACCCAGTTTTTCCTGTTGTTGTTGTCACCTGTGAGTTAGCCAAAGTTGTTGTTGTTTCTATCAAACTGAAATTGCAGGAATTGGGTTGAAAATGGTCGAAGAACTAGGTTGTCAGGCCCATGGTAGAAGAGGCAAGTTTTCAGGCCTGTGAGCAACTCTCTCTAGGTGAGAGAGTCTACTGGGAAGTGGTTTTCTCCCAGAGAGAGTCCAACACCAGCGACGAAGCTCTGAGAGTTCCTGATCTGGCCTATTGTCGAGACCCAAAGAGGGAGGTGAAGCACCGATGTATTGTGCTTGTGGAGGTGTATACTCCTAGGTGGAACATGCATGTGGGGAATGAGATTCTATGAGTAGTGGGTGTAAGAAGGCTTCTGGGGAGAATCCTTCTAATTGCTCTGTGCAGTTTTCCTGTAACCTCAGCCTAGTCTAGCATTCCCTCACCTTGGGTGGAGCTTAGTCCCAGCTCGGGGGTGACCCACTATTGAGCGTGATGAGCAGTGAGGTCTAAGGCTGGGAGCTTCGTGGAAATTATGAACGTGGTTGGTGGAGTTACTATAGTTTCAAAGATAATCATATGCATGTGTTTAATTTCAATTAAAATGCATGTCTGTGATGCTTGCAATATTATCATGTATTCCGTTGCAAAGATATTTACTGTTGATTCCATTAATTTTGTATGTTAGCAGTAATTGTATATTTACTTTGTTAATCCATTTAACTTCATTTAAATGTATACTATATAAGTATGAGAATGTTTCTGTGTAGTAGCATTGCCCGACAAATTGGGTTGATGGCCAGGGATGTTACAATATGGTATCAGAGCCCAAGGTTTCAACGCTGAGCCTGGATGGGCTGGATAAGTGATCTTTGGACCTAAGGTTTTGAGAGGAAATTGTGTATGGAGGACTAATTTTGAACCTTAGAGCAGTCCTAAGTGCCAAGGAGTTACTTGGTCGTGTTACGAAGCTTAGGAGGGGTAGTGGTAGAATAAAATTATAACTGGCATGGTATTTGACCACGGAGAGAGAGTGCTCAACACTTGGAGTGTGGGAGCCATAGAATCTGTTTTGAAGGAGAGACCTTTAAGACCATTAGATCTAGAGAAGGTGATGAAAGGATATCCAAGAAGCCTTTCGGGATTTTGGCTCTCGGGAAAAGTGGGGTGCGCTAAGACACAAATCCCCGAAACCCAAAACTTTGAAGTCCCGAGGTGATCTACACTATAGATCTGGGAAAAATATATCGACCGTTGGATCCAACAGAAGAGCAGAGGGTAATTTCGGGAGTTCAGCTATTGAGAGAAGTGGGATATGCTGATGCACAAACTATCGAAGCCCAAAATCGCGAGTGTACTATGGCTGACAATTCCAAATCATGAGTGGAATAGTTCCTTTAATTCTCTTTCAACTTTCTAGATTCATAACAAATTACGAATCCATTTTGACTGAGGACTCATCCTAGTCCTTCTTTGCATGCATCTGTGCACACCACAAAGTATTAATTTGGATCTGCAATACTCAGGATTGGAGCACTGGTTAACAGTTGCTTCAATCGTTGAAAGGTTTTCTCACAATCTTTTGTCCACTGAAACTTCTTCTCCTTCCTTTGCAAGGAAGTGATAGGGTGATCTATCCTCGAGAACCCTACGATAAACCTTCTGTAATAACTAGATAGAACCATAAAGGATCTGAATTATGTCAAGTTCTTTTTGCGCTGACCATTCTCTGATGGCTTCAAACTTCTCAGGATCTACAAATATCCCATCCTTCGAGATAATGTGCCCCAAGTAATGGATCTACTCATGATAAAATGAGCACTTCCTCAACTTGGCATATAGTTGGTTCTCTCGTATCATCTACAACACCATCCTAAGATGTTGTTCATTCTCTTCCTCTGACTTGGAATACACCATAATGTCATCCAGGAATACTATGACAAACTTTTCTAGATAGTCCCTGAATACACCATTCATCAGGCACATAAAAATAGCGGGTGCATTTGACAACCCAAATGGCACCACGATGAACTCATAATGACCATACCTTTTTCTAAAGGCAGTCTTGTTGATGTCTTCATCCTTTATCCTTACTTGGCGATATCCTGACCTGAGGTCTATCTTCGAAAATATCTTCGCATCCTTCAACTGATCAAAGAGGTCATCAATCCTCGGTAAGGGATATTTTTTCTTTACAATTACTTTTTCAATTGTTAGAATCAATACACAATCTGAACGTCCCATCCTTCTTCTTCACAAACAAGAACATATCACCCCAAGGTGACACACTTGGGCGTATATACCCCTTCTTCAGAAGCTCTTCAAGCTATAATTGTAGCTCTTTCAGCTTGGGCGTACTCATTTTGTAAGGAGCTTTCGACACTGGAGTTGCTACAGGCATCAAGTTTACGGAGAAATCAATATCTCTCTTCGGAGGTAGTCCAAGTACCTCCTAAAATACATCTTCAAAATCTTTTAGTGCCGCATGATCTCCAAGATTTGAGACTTCATCCCTAGATGCTTCCTCCACATGGGTTGCAAATAACTGACAGCCTTTTCTGTAGCACTTCTTCAGTTGCATTGCTGAGATTTCTCTGATAGCAACAACTCTAGGAATTCCTTGGACTATTTTCTGATTCCATTACTCATCCAAGAAAGTGAATGCCTTGTTACGACAGTCCAAGATGGCATGGTGTTGGTCCAACTAGTCCATCCCAATTAGACAGTCATAAGAACCTAAAGGAAAAATATTCAATTCAGCCTTTGTTTTCAATCCCTTCATATCCACTGGACAAGACTTAACTAACTCAGTGATGTTTCTCTTGGTTCCTATAGCTAGTTGCACTAACCAATAATTTTCATGTTTTCTTCTCGAAAAATGCAAACTTTCCACCACTCTAGGATCTACATAACTATGGCTAGCCCCTGAATCAATTAAAATAGTAAATGGTTGGTTGTTAATCATACCTTCTACTTCAATCATGTGTGACTGAAATTCATCTTGCTTGTTGTCCAGGGCTGCATAGATCCTTGGCATTCTACTGCCCATGTCCTCCACTATTTTAGCTTGTTGAACATTATGGATAGCTCTCACTTTGCCATTTTTGTAGGGACAATCTCTGTACTTATGGTTTCCCTGATAGCCCCAACATTGAATGGGCATATGGCTTGGCCTTTGTTCCCCTACTTCAACCATTCTCGGCTCTCTAAATTATGGTTGTCCTTGAGGACTATTTCTAAAAAAGGGAGGTTTGTTTCCCTTCTGCCTCTTCTCTTTCTTAAACTTCTTCTAGTCATCCCAAGCCTTCCGAAAGGTAGGATTTTCATTTTGTTGTTCATATAAGCATTTCTCTCTTATTATCGTTTCTTCCATGGTCTTGGGGTCATCATACTAGATCTTTTCCCAATGGAAGATGGCAGTCTAGTCAAATACCTTTGAATCTTGACAGTTTCCTCTTTGATGTACAAAACATACTTCAGCAATTCCAAAAACCTACGTTCATACTCATCAATGGTCATGCTGCCTAGCTTGAGTTCAAAGAAATCCTTCATCTTTCTGTCATAATATCTCTTAGTCAAGTGTTTCTTCTTGAAATACCTCTAGAATTCCTTCCAAGTGATATCTTTCTCTCTAATGTGTTGCACCTGCACAAGTTGATCCCACCACATGGATGCTTTCCCTTTCATTTGATACATCACAATTCTTCCTTCTGCATGTGAGGAATAATTCTGTAGTTGGAAGTATTTCCTCATACCAAGCAACCATGTTTCAGCGTCTTCCTCCTCCTAATATTCTCCATCAAACATAGGAGGCTTAATCCGAGAGAAAAATGACTAAGGCCTGAGTGCACTACAGAGCCGAGCAGAGCTCAGAAAATTCATGGAAACTGAATGTTTTCTTGAATCAAGTTGTTTATGAATGATGTGGGATTTTTTAAGGGATAATGACCTGACAAAATTCATTTTTTTTCACATTGTGTTTGCAGAAGTTTAACGAGCACCAGAACTTAATAGAATTTCCATTGAGTGCAAAAGAAATGGAAAGGGAATAGACTACTTCCAGTTCCAAGGACGAAGAAAAAGGAATGGATGTTCATTTGGGAGTTGAAGGATTGAACTCCAGTGGACATGGAGAAGAGATAGATAAGGAAGGAAACATGAGGAAGATCATTTAAGGATTGCAAAAATATGCCCAAACTCACCGAGCAGATAGCAGAAAACTCAAAAAAGATCAAGAAAAACAAGGAGAATTCAACATAAGGTTGTTAAAGAGTTTGGAGAGAATAGAAAATAAGTTGGATGAGAGTGACTCGAGCAGAACAGGGATTCACCAGACTTTTGAGGGAATAAGGTCAAGGAGTGTGGGTAGACACCATCATCACTCCCAAGGTCACTCCAAGAGAAAGACACACAGTAGTTCAAGCCCATCCCCTACCAGAAAGAACAGGAGATCTAGAGTGGATGAATTGAAGGGAAAGATGAACAAGATTAAGCCTCCTACGTTTGATGGAGAACATAAGAAGGAGGAAGACATCGAAACATGTTTGCTCGATATGAGGAAATACTTCCAACTACAGAATCATTCCTCACATGTGGAAAGAATAATTTTGATGTATCAATTGAAAGGGAAATCATCCATGTGGTAGGATCAACTTGTGCAGGTGAAACAGATTAGAGAGAAAGATATCACTTGAAAGGAATTCAAGAGGTATTTCGAGAAGAAGTATTTGACTAAGAGATATTATGATAGAAAGATGAAAGAGTTCTTTGAACTCAAGCTAGGCAGCATGACAATTGATGAGTATGAACGTAGGTTTTTGGAATTGTTGAAGTATGTTTCGTTCATCAAAGAGGAGACTGTCAAGATTCAAAGGTATTTGAGTGGACTTCCATCTTCCATTGGGGACAAGATCCAGTATGATGACCCTAAGACCATGGAAGAAACGATAAGAAGAGAGAAATGCTTATATGAACAACAAAGAGAAAATCCTACCTTTCATAAGGCTTGGGATGACCAAAAGAAGTTTAAGAAAGAGCAGAGGGAGAAGGGAAACACACCTCCTTTTTTCAGAAATATTCCTCAAGGACATATATCGTTTAGAGAGATGATAATGGCTGAAGTAGGGGAACAAAGACCAAGACAGACACCCATTCATTTTTGGGGTTGTCAGGGAAACCATAAGTATAGATATTGTCCCTACAAAAATGGCAAAGTGAGAGTTGTCCATAATGTTCAGCAAGTTGAAACAGTGGAGGACATGGGTAGTAGAATGCCAAGGATCTATGCATCCCTGAACAACAATCAAGGTAAATTTCAAACACACGTGATTGAAGTAGAAGGTATGATTAACAACCAACCATTTACTATTTTAATTGATTCAGGGGCTAGCCATAGTTATATAGATCCTAGAGTGGTGGAAAGTTTGCATTTGTCAAGAAGCCAACATGAAAAGTATTGGTTAGTGCAGCTGGCTACAAGAACAAAGAGAAAATTCAATGAGTTTGTTAAGTCTTGTCCTGTGGACATGAATGGACTGAGCACAAAGGATTAATTGAATGTTCTGCCTTTAGGTTCTTATGACTGTCTGATTGGGATGGACTGGTTGGACCAACACCATGCCATTTTGGACTGTCGTAACAAGGCATTCACTTTCTTGGATGAGGAAGGGAGTCGGAAAACGGTCCAAGGAATTCCTGGAGTTGTTGCTATTAGATAAATCTCAACAATATAGTTGAATAAGTGATACATAACAGGTTGTCAATTATTTGCATCCCATGTGGAGGAAGCATCTAAGGATGAGGTCTCAAATATTGGAGATCATGCGGTACTAAAGGAGTTTGAAAATGTATTCTAGGAGGTACCAGGATTACCCCCGAAGAGAGATATTGAATTCTCTGTAAACTTGATGCCTAGAGCAGATCCAGTGTCAAAATATTCTTACAAAATGAGTATGCCAGAGATGAAAGAGCTACAATTACATCTTGAAGAGATTCTGAAGAAGGGGTATATATGCCCAAGTGTGTCACCTTGGGGAGCCCCGGTCCTGTTCGTGAAGAAAAAGGATGGGACTTTGAGATTTTGTATCGGTTTCCGATAATTGAACCAAGTAATTGTAAATAATAGATATCCCTTACCGAGGATTGATGACCTCTTCGATCAGTTGAAGGATGCGAAGATATTTTCAAATATAGACCTCAGATCAAGATATCACTAGGTAAGGATAAAGGATGAAGACATCAACAAGACCACCATTAGAACAAGGTATGGTCATTACGAGTTCACAGTGGTGTCATTTGGGTTGTCGAACACAACCATTGTTTTAATGTGTCTGATAAATGGTGTATTCAGGGACTATCTAGACAAGTTTGTCATAGTATTCTTGGATGACATTCTGGTGTATTCCAAGTCAGAGGAAGAGCATGAACAACATATTAGGATGGAATTGCAAGTGCTAAGAGAGAAACAATTGTATGCCAAGTTGAGCAAGTGCTCGTTTTATCATGAGCAGATCCATTACTTGGGGCATATTATCTCGAAGGATGGGATAGTTGTATATCCTGAGAAGATTAAAGCCATTAGAGAATGTTTAGCACCAAAGAACGTGACAAAAATCGGATCCTTTATGGGTCTAGCTGGTTACTACAAAAGGTTTATCGTAGGGTTCTCGAGGATAGCTCATCCTATCACTTCCTTGCAAAGGAAGGATAAGAATTTTCAATGGACAGAGGATTGTGAGAAAATATTCCAGCAATTGAAGCAATTGTTAACCAATGCTCCAATCTTGAAGATTGCAGATCCAAATGAAGATTTTTTGGTATGCACTGATGTGTGCAAAGAAGCACTGTGAGGAGTCCTCAGTCAGAATGGATTCGTAATTTGTTATGAATATAGAAAGTTGAAAGATCATGAAAGGAACTATGTCACTCGTGATTTGGAGTTGGCAGTCATAGTACACGCTCTAAAGAAGTGGAGGCATTACCACATGGGAAGGATGTTCGAACTAAGAATAGACCATAACGGTCTGAAGTATTTGTTCGATCAAACAAACTTGAATGCTAGGCAGAGTAGGTGGTTGGATTTTCTCTGTGAGTATGATTTTGATATCAAGCATATCAAAGGGAAGGAGAATAAAGTGGTTGATGCACTCAGCAGGAGAGTACACAAATTACATGTGATAGCCATTAGCACGTACCAAACTGATATAAAGGGAAGAATTTTGGAAGCTGCAAATGCAGATTTGCAGTACATGGAAATGGTAGCAAAGATACAACAAGGCAAGATGCCATAGAAAGTGGAAAATTATAAATTGGAAACAGATGGAACACTTTTGTACAAGAACATAATTTATATACCTAATGTCCAGGACTTGAAACGTATGATTTTGTATAAAATGCATAATGTGCCTTATGCAGGGAACCCTGGATATCAGAAAATCGTGGCAACAGTCAAGAGCCATTACTTTTGGCCAGGTATGAAGAAATATATTGTTGAATACATCGCTAGATGTATGGAGTGCTAGAAGGTTAAAACTGAGCATAGGCACCTAGCAGGGTTGTTGCAACCCTTACCCATTCCTGAGTGGAAGTGGGAAGTAGTGACAATGGATTTCATCACAAGATTTCCCAGAACATGCAAGCAACATGATTCAATTATGGTGGTGGTGGACAAGCTTATGAAAGATGCCCATTTCATTCCATTAAAGACTACTCACAAGGCAGCATATGTTGCCGACATATTTGTGAAGGAAATAACATGATTGCATGGAATCCCAAAGGCAATTGTGTTTGACAGAGACCTGAAATTTACCTCAAATTTCTGGAAGGGGTTGTTCAAAGGATTCAGAATGAATATGAAATTTAGCACAACTTATCAACCTGAGTTTGATGGGTAGACAGAGAGGGTGAATAGAGTAATAGAAGACACACTAAGGATGTATGTGATGGACAAACCATCGAAATTGGAATACTACCTGCACTTGGTAGAATTCGCCTATAATAATGGGTATCAAGCATCGTTGAAGATGATCCCATTTGAAGCACTTTATGGAAGAAAGTACAATACTCCAGTAAGCTGGGATAATCTAGCTGACAGGGCAGTAGTTGGGCCAGAATTTCTCAATGAAATGGAAGAACAAATGCTAAAAATTAAGCAGAATTTAAAGGCTTCCCAAGATAGGCAGAAAAGCTACGCTGATAAGAACATAATCCACAGAGAGTTCAAAGTGGGTGATCATGTTTTCCTGAAAGTAAAAGCCAATAGATGTTCCCTGAAGTTGGGAAACTGCACCAAGTTGGCAGCGAAATTGTGTGGGCCATTTGAAATCCTAGAAAGGATTGGACCAGTTGCATATATGACTGCATTACCTGCATCCATGAATGTACATAATGTGTTTCATGTTTCATTGCTTAAGAAATATATACCTAGTTCTAATCATGTAATTGATTGAATCTGGAATCGATCCATAGGGTTTGTAAAGGTCCAGTGGACTTGGTACGGTCCTGAGGACACGACTTGGGAACATGAGGATGCTATGTGGGAAAAATATCCACATTTTTTTTAAGATTTTGGAAATATTGTTGATGTTATGTAAAAGTTGCACTGAGGACAATGAAAAATAAGGGGAGGGGATTGTAATATCCCCAAGGACGAGCCCTGTTGTAATCATGTTTATGAATTGTAAATCATGTTTTGTAGGCTTGTGAGCCGAGTATTGATAAGCTGGTAGGCTTATGTGTTTATTAGGCTAGAGAGCCTAAGTGTTAAATCTAGGAGCATGTTTTTGTATATGTAATATGTAGAACATTAATAAAAATATAAACATCGTTGCGTGCAAATCGACCACAAAGAAAGAGTGATGGGGGACTAAGATTCCACAGAGAGGATAAGGGAAAAAGGGGTTGGAAGGTTGGAAGAGGGGCTAAGCTTAGGGGCTTGAGTCCTTAGGAATAATAATTTATTATTATTCCAAAAGCTATGTGAAATGTATGTTTTTATCCTAATTTCCTGGAAGGGGGAACATGGGAAAAAGGGAACACATGTTGATGGAGCGCATGCAGCCTCATGGGAGACATGTGTCAGCCCAGGCACATGCAATTTAACCCAAGAATTGAGCCATGATGGGGGTTTTTCCTCCTTTCTGCGGTCCACTATCTTAACTAAGGGATCTCTGCGTCTAAGTTATATAAGCCTCATGCAACTCTGAAATCTGAAGCCTATGATGTTTTCTTGAGAAGTCGATACACCCTATGTCCGAACTGTTGAGTCTGTTTTTGACCTCTGCGTGAATTTCTTGTCACGCATCCTGCAAATGGGTTTTACTTGAACCGTTTTGTGTCTTAGTGGCCTATTTTTGTTTCCTAATTCCACACCCAGTTTTTCCTGTTGCTATTGTCACCTGTGAGTTAGCCAAAGTTGTTGTTGTTGCTGTCAACCTAAACTTGCGGGAATTGGGTTGAAACTGGTCGAAGAACCAGGTTTTCAAGCCCATGGTAGAAGAGGTAGGTTGTCAGATCTGTGAGCAACTCTCTCTAGGTGAGAGAGTCTATTGGGAAGTGGTTTTCTCCCAGAGAGAGTCCAACACCAACTACAAAGATTTGAGAGTTCCTGATCCGGCTTGTTGTCGAGACCCAGAGAAGGAGGTGAAGCACCGATGGACTGTGCTTGTGAAGGTGTATACTCCCGGGTGGAACAGGCATGTGGGAATGAGATTCCATGAGTAGTGGGCATAAGAAGGCTTATGGGGAGAATCATTTTGTTTGCTTTGTGCAGTTTTCTTGTAACCTCAGCCTAGTCTAGCATTCTCTTACCTTGGGTGGAGCTCTTAGTCCCAGCTCGGGGGTGACCCACTGTTGAGCGTGATGAGCATTGAGGTCTAAGGCTAGGAGGTTCATGGAAAGTCTTCATGTGGTTGATGGAGTTACTACAGTTTCAAAGAGAAGTATATGCATGTGTTTAATTTCAATTAAAATGCATGTCTGTGATGCTTGCAATATTATCATGTATTTCGTTGCAATGATATTTACTGTTGATTCCATTAATTCTGTATGTTAGAACTAATTATATATTTACTTTTTTAAGCCATTTAACTTCATTTAAATGCATACTATATAATTATGAGAATGTTTTCGCGTAGTAGCTTGTAGCGTTGCCCGACAAAGTGGGTTGATGATCGGGGACATTACACATCATATGGATGTGAAGACTGAATTTATGAATGGCTTCATAGAGGAGGAGGTATGCATTGATAAACCACAGGATTTGAGGTGTTGGGGAGAGAGTCCCACATGTGCCTCTTGAAAATGGCACTGTAAGGTTTGAAGCAAGCTCCTCGAGCTTGGTATTCGAGGGTTGTCTCTTACTTGCTTCAAATGGGTTTTGATAAGAGTGAGGTAGATCCAAATCTTTATTAAATCATTCAGGGAGAGGATCCTCTCATTCTTATCCTATACATTGATGATTTATTTATCACTAGAGAGGAGGAGATCATAGTTGATTACAAGTGGGGTTTTGCATCATATTTTGAGATTAAGGACATTGATTGGATCGATGTACTATTTATTAGGCATGGAGGTTTTGCAGGAGGAGGTGCACGTCTTTCTGGGTCAAGGGAATTATGCAGCAGATATTCTGAGCAGATTTCAAATGGAATATTGTAGACCCATATCAACACCTATGGTCACCAACTAGAAGAATCTTAGTGCTTTTGATTCTAGGTTGGTGGATGCCACCATATATCATCAATTGATTGGTTCTTTGATGTATATGGTCAACACTAGACTAGATATTTTTTTTTCTATGAACACTCTCAGCCAGTACATGGTGGATCCTAGGAGTGTTCAGTAGATTGGGGGAAAACATGTTTTGAGGTACATAGTAGGATGAGTGGATTATGGATTGGACCATGTCAGAAGTGATCGGATGAGGTGGATTGGTTATACATACTTAGACTGGGCAGCATGTGCAGTTGACAGGAAGATCACTTCAGGGTGTTGTTTTTGGTTTGGATCAATAGTTGTTTCCTGGTTCAGATGGAAACAGAGATCAGTGGCAGTGAGTTATGTTAAGACAAAGTACATGACAGCTAGTCAGGCTAGTTGCGAGGTCATTTGGTGTCACAAGTTATTGTTTGGCCTATTTCATCATGATTTGAGGCCTACAGTTATTCACTGCAATAATCAAAGTTGTATCAAACTCTCTGAGAATCTAGTGTTTCATGACAGGTCGAAACACATAGAGATCGGAAAACATTTCATTCGAGAATGGGTTTAGATAGGGGAAGTTCATCTTGAGTATATTCCTAATGATGAGCATATTACAGAAATTTCCATGAAGTCTTTTACAAAGGGAAATCACATTTACTTTCCTCAGTAAGAGGGAGTGTTGAATTTTGGTATCTTGGGAAGTGATCCCCTTGGGTTATTGAGTTTCTAACAAACAGGGGGGGAAAGTGACCCTCAACCCACTTTACTTTATGTTATAAAGTCAAAATGATTTTCTGATCATTTAAGTCACAAAGTGACTTTATTAACAGAACGTGACTTAGGAAACTTAAGTAAAAGGGGAGATATAATCTCAACCCTTGATCTTGGTTGGCCTAGATCTAATCTTGGCCATTGGTTCCTAGGTTATCCTAAGGATGGGGATAAATCTAAGGAAAGAGGGGAAAAGGGAATTCATTATTCACTCATGATTTTTGAGTGAAGAGAGGAGAGGAAGAATAGCTTTGGAGGAAGAGATAAAGAGGGTGCATTTTGAGAGGAGGGTGCACAATCTTTGTGAAGATACACACTCATGGAGGAGGGCACACAAGCTTTGTGAAGAGGTGCACTCATGGAGGAAGGTGCACAAACTTAGAGGAGAGACACATCTAGAGAAGGGGCACACAAGTAAAGATAAAGGGGTACATAAGTAAAGATAATGGGTGCACAAGAAAAGAGGAGCATGAACACAAATCTAAGCAAGAGCGCAGTCAATAAGGAGGGGCACTAATTCCAAGGAGGGCACATACTCCAAGGAGAATATTCACTTTCAATATTGAGATATATTGTTGTTGTAAACCAAGCTCCTCTAGTTTATTTATTTGTTGTAACATTTCTCTAAGACTCCATATTAAATTTGCTCTCCAACTGGTTTTCCCCATGGGAGTTTTTCTAGGGTCATGTTGACCAAAAATACCTGTGTATAATTTATGTGGTTTGCATGTTTCCTTATCATCATTAAAGTGTAAACTATATAGAGGGTATTTTATGTTTTGAATGTTATAATAATGGACAACAAAACTTCCTAATTAAAACCTTCAAACAACAACTTCAAAAGAGTAGTGAATCATTCCTAAAATGAAGCAAACAGTTGGTAGAAAGTTAAACTCTAAAACAATCCCGAACTTACCTTGAAAACCATGCCTAAATAGTATCAAGGAAAGACATGTTAGGTGGACTTTGTAACCTCGAAATTCTTCAATTATCACCAATTTCCTCATCAATTGTAAAGATTTTCTTGTACCTCATGTATGTTAGATGTTTGGAGAAAATAGCTTTAGGGAAAAATTCCTTCAGGGGTTGTGCTTCTTTGATATTAAATACATTGAGTGTCTTTGACACTTCCTTCAAATGGGAGAAATTATTTACTATTGTATCTCCAACATGAATAGGCAAGGTAATGAATTTCCCTTTTCATTTCCTTTCAAATAGGATGCACCAACATTTATACTCTCTACAAACTTCTTCCACAAAGTGTTTTCCTCTTGATAAGGATAAGGATAGAAAAAAATATAATGAGAAAAATTTGAAGGATGTGGAGGTTTCCTTAGAGACTCTTTTTATAGAATTCAAGTGGTGTTTTCTTTGAAGAATATTATGATTATAAGAAGTTGAAGGATCTGGAATATAAAAAGAGGGTTTTGTTGGAATTAGAGTAGAAAAATTGGAGGCTCAAGAGTCAAGCCATTTGGATTTCAAAGGGTGATAATAATATTAAATTATTTCATAAATATGCATCTTTCTGGAAAATTTTCAATACAATTTGGGAATTGGAGGGGGTAGATGGCTCCAAGTTTTCTTCTTTTCAGGAAATGGATTAAACAAGAAAAACGCATTTTCACGACTTGTTCAAAGAAAGTGCAGCATCCAATATTGGTGAGATCATGAAGGTGGTAAGTATGTTTCCTATATTCTTTGATGAGGAGGTAAATGTTGGAATAGAAGAAATTGTTTCAAAAGAGGAAATAAAAGTTGTCATGTCATCTTTCAAAAAGGCGAAAACCCCTAGTCTCGATGGTTGGACCATCAAATTTTATTTCATTTTTTATGATCTTTAGAGGATTAATTTCTTAGGGTTATTAAAGAATCAAAACTATCTGGAAATTTTGGGGGGGGCATGAATGAAAGGAAACAAAATGCAAGGGAAAAAATAATAATAACAACCAAAAACATAGCAACAACAAGATTATATCCTAGAAAACTCAAACCAAGAAAAAATAGTTAATAGATATATTAGTTCCTTGACCAAACCTAGTGAAGCCATCCAACATATTGGCCCCAACCAAGTGAGCCTCCACCGCTCATGTCTTGGCAGATTGCAATGGAGTATCACCATCCTTTTAAAGGATTTCATAAAATGCAATCCATGGGCTCTAAAACCGTGGGATACCAAAACCATGTGCCAAAATGATGTGATGAATCCGAAAGAACTACCTCATCATAACACTGGTCGCAAAAGTCTTACAACAGAAATACCAAAACCATGTTCCCAAAACCACCACTATTCACCTAACAACTTTGACTCTTTCATCAAGTCAAGTTTAACCTAACAATGAATGCAATTTCTATAGCTTTGATACCCAACAAGAATAATCTGACCACCTTTAAGAATTATAGGTTGATTTCACTTTGTAATATTTCATATAAAGTTGTCTCAAAGATTATAGCAAATAGATTAAAACAAGCTCTATCTATGATGGTCACAGAAGAACAGTTTGGCTTTCTATTCAATAGGAAAATCCACGATGCAATTAGGACTGTAAAGGAAGGTTTTCATTCAATAAAGGGTGTGAAGTAGGCTACAATGGTCATGAAAATTGAATTATCTAAGTCATGTGATAATTATTCTTGAGACTAGTGCTTCTTCAAAATAGACTAAACCTTCAATCAATAAAATGGATAATGGGGTGTCTAGAATCAATCAACTTCGCAGTATTGGTCAATGGTTCACCATCAAAACTTTTAGGGGCATATAGGGGTCTCAGGAAGGGGTGTCCCTTGGTGCCCTTTCTATTTCTCATAGTATACGAAGCATTAAGCAGATTAATAATGGAATCTAGTCAAAATGGCTTCGGTAGAGGGATCAAATTGTAGGTACAACTGTTATTTTTCACTTGTTGTTAATTGATGACATTCTCCTTTTTGGGAGGGGAAACTTGAGGGATATGAAATACCTCAAAATCATACTTGATTCCTTTTGTAAATCAGCAATTATATAAATTAGCATCAATAAATCATGTATTTTGTTTAATGACTTGAGTGATATTCTGAAGTGGTATTTTGCTCAGATTTTTCCAAAGAATATGGAACCCCTTCACAATGAAGTGAATTATTTTAGTTTTATTTTAAAACCAAGAAATTATACAAAGAGGGATTAGAAATGGATGATAAAAAAGATTGAGGATATAAACAATTGATGGTGTCATAGATGGTTGTCTAGGGGTGGAAGGTTGGTACATGTTAAGTTTATACTCAAGATCATTCCTATGTACTAGCTATACATTGCACATATTCCAAAGAGTATCATTGAAATGATTCGTAGAAAATGTTCCAATTTTTTTTGGACAAGTAGTAGGGAAAAGGAGGGCATTCCCCTTGTCAAGTGGTCTAGGATTTCCACTTTAAAAGAGTTTGGTGGCTGGGGGTTACAAAATTTGCATATATTTGGACAAGATTTAGTAGCTAAAAGTCTCTAGAGGGTTTTGTTTAACAAAGGTTTGTGGGGGAAGGTGATGAGGGAAAATATTCACCATCACATGAATGAAATATTAATATAGTTTTATAGTTCTAGAGAGTAGCAAGGTGCTCTACAACCCAATATGGGGGAGATGTTGTCATGTGACATTATGTTACATTACATGACAACAAAATAAATAAATAAATAACTATGTATGTACATGCGTACAAGACAACATCTAAAATATTAAACCAACATAAATCCATCTTAAACTCGGATCTATAAAGCACTGAGAAAGATCAAATTTCTTAAAGTTTATTTGTTTTTTAATTTAATATGAAGGAATTAATACTTGACATGGAATGGAAGGATAAAAAAAATACACCTTAAGAAATTTGATCCCTCTCGATGAATGATAAATCTGGGTTTTAAATGGATTTAAGCTATTTTTAAAATTTGAACAATTAGATAAAAATAATGGTCTTCCACCAAAAGGTATTTGTTCCCATCAATCCTATTACACTATTTTTTTTTCACAAGAGATGGAAGATTTTGATTCATTAAAAGGGGCATGGCCAAGACACCTGAGTACAAAAATATAAAACTGGTATACATAGCAAAATTCCAATTCATGTAGTCCAACTATTTTCCATACCTCTACATTATTTCTAGAATTACTCAACTGCCCAATACTGTTACTGAACTTGATTGAGTAAATTCAGTAAAAAATACCGAGAATGCATACAAAAAACAAAACATAGCTAATTATAAGTTAAAAACATTCTAGACCTGTTCCTTTTTAATATCTTCTTCCTATGATGGTGCCACTTCAACATTTAAATATGGAAATATCGACAGAATTAGTGCCTCTTGTCTGAATGAGCAACCCATGTCCATGCCAGGAGTAGAAGTCTCGGGTGTCTCGTTCCTCTGTGCCAATTTTTGTTGTAATAATTTATCTTGTTGTCGCGGGAAATCCACCTCATCTTGTAACTATCCCACTAGCACCCTATGATGAGCCAAGGTTTCAAGAATAAAGGTAATATTTGAGTTGAGTGTGTTTACCTTTATTACCAGTCTCTGAATCATCATAAAATTGTCATCTAATAATTCCTCACCATGAGTCTTTTCATCCCTCTCGACCTCCATATTTATCACCTTTCCCGATACTTTGTGACAATGGCCAAGATGAATCCTAAATTCCACAAATCATACCAACCAACCTCTGGGGCCACCTATTGTGATAAATCCTACACTGTGGATAGGATAAGCTCCCCTTTGGACCAATACTCTTATATTTGGTCCAAATACAGAAGTGAACAAGTGGTTATCGCTTTCCCTATAGATCTAACTCAATCAATCAAGCAAGAGAGAAGAATAATAATGTGGTGTACCTTGTTGCGATGGTCTTCCTCACTTATCCAATCCTTGGACTTGATATCCAAGCTCCTCAACACATATGAAGAAATAAAAATACTAGCAAAGGAACTCTTCCTCCTACTCTAGATGATTATATAAAACATATATATCTATGAAGACTGAAACTACAATAGACAAGCAAATGTAGAACACATGAACTTGAAGGGAATAGGCCAAGTTGATATTAATTGGAAAGCCAAAGAAGGAACTTGAAAAACATGATTGAATATGCATTCACGTATCCAATCTCTCCTCGTCGAGCCCTTCCATGAATCTTGACATCAAAATGTTGATGCTTCTCCCATAATCAAAGGTTTGATACCTGAATTGTTCCCCCCTTCACCTTAGAAATACCTTCAATATATAGGCTTGAGAGGTCCAACCACCATGAGAAAATGAAGGATATGGTTGACGATATGGATAAGGTTGGGATCTGATCCTAAGATGAATCCATAGCATAGGGTTCTAACACAACCAACCTCATCCCAAGAGATATGGCCCTTAGAAAGAGGTGGAGGATCCCATCATTCCCTCTAACAAGACTGGCACTCCCCCAAATTTGAACACGGTGTGCCATCCTATAAAGTGTATCTCCTCTAACATAGCAAGGGGGAACAATTCCATGAAGTGGCACTCCCCAAACATGGCCAGGGGGGGCACCACCCTTCATAAATTCTGAAATTTGGTCGAATTTTCCAAGAAAAATGTGTGTTTATGTTGTAGATGAGAGGGCTTCTTCTTCCAACATGACTTAGGGATTGTGACAAAAATTTTCATGGTGTCAAGGGGTTGCAACACTTGTTAAAGTGAATTTGACACTAGGTAAGGTACATATGACACTTGTGTCAGTGCATGCGACACTTAACAAGGTGCATACATCACTTTGCAACACTTAGGGTGCGACACTCAAGTGTAACATTTTGGTGTGTAACAAATGTCCCCTAAAGTGTGAGGTCAGAAGAGAAACTCATGGCCAAAACACTTTACAAATTCTTCAATGCAAGGGCGTTGGAGTAGGATAACCTGACAGAAGCTTCAAACAATCATCATTCAATATACAAATATGTTCCATTTCCAAGGCAAACATACCTATGCTCGGAATACAAGATAACTCAAAGCATGGATGTCGATCAATACACTGTGGATCCATGAGAATATTGACAAAGGATATGGCCACCAGAGATAAAATTTGGATCCATACCTCCATGACATGAACTGATCACAGCCACGAAAAATACACAGTGGAGCTACGAGATGAAAAAACATAGCCATAGATCAATAGAATGTGGATCTATGTGAAAGTATATATATCAGTAAGATTGTCAGCATGGTGATTGTACTTAAATATTTTGCATGCTTAAATGATCTTCATCGCAACCTGGGAAAAACACATAATAGAGTGAGCACCCAACCTAGGGTCTTCATCCCGATACTGAAACGGTATGAATCTAGCCATGTGAATAAATTATTTTATGTCGAACATGGTAGAAACCACTTGATTACTGGTCATTGGGGTATACCGTTAACAATTGACAAGGAAATCACCAATGATGACAATGAATACCAAGGTACCCTAGTACATTCCAGTGAATGTGAATAAATGATCTGATGTCAAAAATTCATGGAATCATCCGATCAGAGGTCAATGATGTAAACCTATTTTTGAAATCAAGGAGGCCTGCCATTAAGGCATGCAGGTCCCAAGGTAATAACTAGTTTCTAAGTCTAAATCATGGATAATGTGTTGAAGTCGACAGGAACAGACTCGTCGAAAGAGGGCTTTGATGTATCCCCCATAATTGACATGAAACTCACACAAGAAAGTGGTGTGATATGGTGGATAAAATGAGTATGCACTGACATAGGAAGTGGAAATTGGTAATACAACAGATGGATGTTTTGAAGTGAAAATTCCCTTGAACATGATGAGGCACGACAAGTGACTTGGCAGCATTTGACTCGACGAGTACCAAGAACATAATGTGACAAAAAACAAGAGCACTCTTCGACTGAAACGAAAAAAGTATGACGACACATAGAATTGTTATGACTCAGAGACAAGAAGATTACCCAACTGTAAGATGAGACACAAACAGGTGCCATGTTCAAACGCGACAATAGCTCTCATAAAGTTTTCCAAAACAATTGACCCACTTCCTTAATTTTTTCCCCCATCTAGATAGATGAGTACCTCTTTCTTTTTTAACGAGCTTGAGGAGGGTAACAGATGTTCGGTATATCTCATCCTTTGGATGATTCCCTCGACATATGTTTAATGAACCTGAAGAAGTAGGGGGTTGGTCTTGTTTGGGTCATGGAGATCAAACTCACATAGGTCCTTCAATGCATAATTTTACAAGCCCAAAGAAGGTAAAATCGATGGTTTTTCATGTTTAGAGAGTCTGAAAAGAACTTAAAGATGACTCCATGGATGAATTTTTCGTAAATTTAGTCTCCCAAGCCTGAAAAAAGTGTAAAACAATACAGGGGAGAACTCTTCTAATCTTGCTTGATTAGAGTATTTATTTTTCGTAATTAGTATCGTGAGGCTGAAAAAGAGATAAACTACCACTCGAAATACGCTCTTTCAAACCTTTTAATGAGTGTGAAAGGAAGCAAGCTCAATTGACAATCTTTTCATGTTTAGGGAGTCTGAAAATATCTTAAAGGAGACTCCAAAGAGTTCATTTTTCATATAGCTTTTATGATTCCTAAAAAGAAATAAAAGTGTACTCGGTAACCTACTCTCATGTATTAAGGAGGACGAGAAAGAACAAATACTGAGCTCGGTAACTTATTCTCATGTATTTATGAGAATGAGAAAGAATAAATACTAAGCCTGTTCTAGAAAAAACTATTACGTTACGATGGTAATGACCCCCAAGCAAGGATCACTCCTAGTAGTGTGTATCTCTAGAGGTTTTTTTCCCCCAACTCACGTGATAGAAGCTAGTGGCTTTTCTCTAGTATGATGTCCAGAGGCTGGAGACCTACCCCCTAAGTGTCATTTCCTCTAGCGACTCTTCTTGGTATACTTGTCAAAATTATTAACACTCCCAATATGATGAACAGTAGTTGGTTGATTCCTTCCAACATGTCATGCAGTAGTTGGAAGTTTCCCCCCTAGCTTATTTTTCTTCTTCTTAATCTTCCTTTTCTTCTTCTTTTTATCCACCTCGTTACTAGTTGTAGAGATTTCACTAAGAGAAGAGGAAGAATAGGAAGCATACCCTACGGGTGAAGAAGGAAAAGGGTCAACATGAGATTGATGGTATTTGGGTGGAGTGCTTACAGACGAAGCACCCATAGCATTTGCATTCATCGGAGTGGAAAAAAACCAGACTGATAACCCAATAGTGAGCCCAGGAAGAGTCAAAGTGTCAATATAAGGAGGACCAATGTGTCCCACAGAAGGAAAAACAAACGGTTCCCAGATAAAATGGGTCCCTTAATTGGTAGTTCTAGGAATTGATGCCATAGACATGGACCCAATGCTAAGGTATTTCTAAATCAAAGAGCACACACTATGAAAAGTTCCTATGAGATAAGAGCAAACAAACAAAGGAAGTATGGATCTTCTGGAGATGGGAGATGAGGTCGTCAACGAAGATATGAGAAGAAGTTACCCTGACCTCCACAAAACATCCCATCCTGGTGCAAGTAAACCTCGTAGGGCCACCCTCCAAAGGTATTGTAAGTGTGATGTGATGTTTACCTTGGGTACCACAAGGAACCTTCTTAAGAAGGAACCCCCCTTGCAGTCACATGTGTAGAAACCTAGGAAAAACAACTATGTTTACCAATTTTGCAATGGACGGTTGGGCGAGTAACAAGTCGATAGTCAAGACTAAGAAAATAGAACTGGGATTGGTGGATACAAATCCATGACCCAAATACTAATAAGAAGTGGTGTCACCCCGTGGACCAAACACTCTTCAAAGCTCCAAACTTGTTGTAGTCCCACTAGGAAAATGAAAGAGGGGAGATCTGAAATCATCTCTTCACGTGACCTTGTGTTTAACTCCCATGTAAGAGGAGCTCTCCTGACAAACATCAGTTGCTACTACTTGGATTTCAACACTCTCTAGTATTCTACAATTTCGTGTAAGTGACCTTGGATAATTTACTCTCCACCCTACATCCAAGGCCCTAAAATCCTAGACTCATTGGTTTTCTATAAAATAAAAGGTCTATTTAATTTTAGAGTATGTGCTTGTTCCTTTTATGGTTGTTTCTTACTCAAAAGGGATTGCGGATGCAACTTAACTATGATGTGTGACAATTGAATCCAAGAAGGATTCAAAAGAAAAATATGAATGAAAATGCAATATTTTCTTTCAATGAAAGCTATCTATAGGAAGGAGTAAGAGGTTTCAAGCAAAGAATTACAACTTTAAAAGAAAATAACATAAAAAAAACTCTTTTAATGTAGTTACAAGATTAAAAAAAAAACACCCAAAGATTTGGAATGAAAAATTGTTTTTGTTTGATTCAATGCAATGAGATATGCAAAAACAATTAATACTTCACAACTTTCAAATGAGATGAAAGAAATCAATGTTCGACACAAAGAAAAATGAAGAAAAAAGGAATCAAACAAAGAACACTCAAAATTGACGAAAACTAAGAGAAACCAAGTGTGAGATAACTTGTTCAATCAAGGACTCAAATATGCAAAGGATAAAGAAGACAAACACTCATGAAAATCCTCAAGAAATGAGAAACAAGAAAAAAGCATCCAATGTTGGGTTGTGGTAAACAAGATATTCCTAATCATCCAGAAAAGAGAGATGTTTCAAAGAAGACAAAAAGTCTCAATACCAAATAGCCTTTGAAAACCCTAGCTAATGAATACTCCTAAAAAATCAAGCAATCTAAAATCTTTGCAATATGAAGATCAGAGAACTGGAAGGAAGGATGAACCAAGGGATATTGTTAACCCAAGGGGATCACAACTAGGAGAAGATTGCAAACTCAAAGAAGAAAAAGAAATGAGTGATAAATGCCAAATTCTCAATCAAACAAAGTCAAATACAATCTAGTAGACTCTAGGCTAAAATCTCCTCAAAATCAAACTGAGAAGAACCAAGCAGAAATAGGCAAAAAAAAATTATGCCTCAGGAAACGTGACACCTACCTCGGGAAACGTGTCATGTATTTAGGTGGTTTTTTTAGCACATGGTTTTTTGCCGATGGTTTTCTATTTCCAGTTAAGGAATTAGGGTTTTGTATGCTACTGGCTCCTATATGTATATTGTATTGTAAACAATGTAACACAATGAATGAATATAATATATGTTGGTTTTCCCAGTTTGGGTTTCCAGGGGAAAAATCTTTGTGTAATGTTTGTATTTGCCATTGCATATTTTCTGTTCTTTTCTGAATATATGTTTACAATAGACATTGTACAAGGTTAGAATTTATATGTATACACTACAGGGGAGCGCCAGTCAAGCTAATGGCACCTTGGTGTGAATTGCAAGGGAGTGCCAATTTCTGGAAAGCTCAAAAATGGATTCTAACAACTCAAACTCAGCAAAGACTCAGTCAATTTATTTTTAGACTCTTCAATGAGGAAGAGGGAAGGGGGAAATATCAGAAATAAGAATCAAACAAGCAAAATATAATCACAAGCAAAGGGTTCAAGACGAAAAAAAGGAAAAACTAGTCAAAGTCCATCCCTGGTGGAGTCACTATTTTTCTGTTGTGAGAAATATTACCCTGCAAACAGGCCAAGCTCCCCTTTGGACCAAGACTCCTATCTTTGGTCCAAATACAAAAGTGAACAAGTGGTTACTACTTTCCCTATAGATCTAAATAAATCAATCAAGCAAGAGAGAAGAAGAAGAATGATGCGGCGTACCTTGTTGCGATGTTCATCGTCATTGCTCCAATCCTTGGGATTGATCTCCAAGATCCTCAACACATATGAAGCCCTCCAAAGACTAGAAAATGAACTCTTCCTCCTACTATAGATGATTATATAAATCAAATCTATCTATGAAGACTAAAATGATAATAGACAACCAAATGTAGAACACGTGAATTGAAGGGAATAGGCCAAGTTGATATTAATTGGAAAGCCAAAGAAGGCACTTACAAAGCATGATTGAAGATGCAGTCACTTCTCCAAGCTCTCCTCGTCCATCCCTTGCATGAATATTGACATCAAAATGATGATACTTCTCCCAGAATCAAATATTTGATACCTGAATCGTTCCCCCCTTCACCTTGGAAATACCTTCAATATATAGACTTGAGAGGTCCAACCAACATTAGAAAATGAAGGATATGGTTGAGTATATGGATCCTTAAGGTTGGGATCTGATCCTAAGATGAAGTTGTATTATAGGGTTCAAACACAAACAACCTCATCCCAAGAGAACTGGCCCTTAGAAAGAGGTGGAGGATCCCATGATTCCCTCTAACAAGACTGTTGCTCCCCCAGAGTTGAACACATGGAGCCATCCTATAAAGTGGCACTCCTATAACATGGCAAGGGGCACCATTCCATGAAGTGTCACTCCCCCATGATGGCGAGGGGGGCGCCACCCTTCATAAATTCCCAAATTCGGTCGAATTTTCCAAGCAAAAGGTGTGTTTCTGTTGTCAGATGAGAGGGATTCTTCTTCCAACATGACTTAGGGATTGTGACAACTGTTTTCGCGGTGCCAAGAGGTTGTGACACTTGACAAAGTGAATGCGACACTAGGTAAGGTGCATATTACACTTGTGACACTTAACAAGGTGCATATGTCACTTTGTGACACTTACGACACTTGCGACACTCAAGTATGACATTTTGGTGTGTAACACCATCTCACACCATAGTGCGACCAAATAACAACCAGAATTGCCAAGGAATTAGGATGAGAATGCGACATCTTTCCAATCCAACGTCTTGTCCATCAAGTTGGGAACAGATTTATACTCGGTTTGTATCTTCTCCCATGACCTCCCACAAGCCAAAGTACCTCGCCCACATGCATAATTCAATATCTGCACCACCCACATTGTCAGATATAATGGTTGTCGAGCTTTCATCACATGCCTGCTACTTAGAAGAATAGACTTTCGAGCCTTCAAGGATATAAAAGGACTGAAATTTGGTGTCTGCATGAACCTTCCATGTGGATACATCAACAATAGCCCTACATGGACCGTATGGGCCCCACATGAATACCAAACCCCTTTCATTAGGGAGGTGTTGCAAAAATCACTTGCCCACAAACTCCCAAGGAACTCGGGGCTAAACCATTGGCTCTATTAGCCATTTTGTCTACTTCTTTATTATTTTCTCGGAGGATGTGAAAGAACTAAACAGAAAAATTGGTCAAATAAAGTCATATCTGCTCTATAAGGCTCTTCAAACTAACCTCCTTGGGATCAGTTCTAATAACAAAATATCTGATGGTGTTTTTGGAATCTCCCACAATATTCATATGTGATATTTGTTTTTTCTTTGCTAGTTGCTCCCCTTGATAGACTGCATAGGCTTCTGCTTTGTTATTCGAAGTAAAACCTAAATTCTAATAAAAATATGATTCTCAATTCCCTCTAAGACCATACATCACCCCACCCATCTGCCTCCCCTAATCAATCCCCTTACACTATTAAGAAATTCACCATTTTGATTTTTTTAGAATATTAAAAAAAAATAATAATAATAATAATAATTTCTTTGAAGCTTTAAGCAATTTCATTGTTTTATCAAAAAGTGTGGTCCACATAGTCAAACACACCAAAAATTATAATTCTCGGTAAAAGTAGTGACCAATAGAAGTATATGTAGAATTATTTATTATAATCCTCCGTGAAAGTAGGGACTAATGGAAGTATCTATAATTTTTATAGAATTATTTATTATAATCCTCGATGAAAATAGGGACTAATGGAAGTATCTAGAATTATTTATTTTTAGTTTAAAATTATTTATTTTACATATCTTTGTTATACAATATGTTAGTTTTGTATAAGCTAAGGAAGCGTGCTAGGGTTGATTTCATTCCTTGGAAATATAAGCTAAGGAAGCGTGCTAGGGTTGATTTCATTCTTTATCTTGAATAAGCTAAGGAAGCGTGCTAGGGTTGATTTCATTCCTTGGAAATATAACACGCACCTACTATCATTCTGCCCACTAAAAATATATAATTACACCACCTTTATTCACATTCCACTCAACTACGAGATCTTGTTTTTCAACGTGAGATTTTCATGGCCGAATACACATCTTCACGGTACGCCCGTCGGGTGGCTGGATCACAATCAGCAAATTCCTAACGTTACATTTACTTTAACTTGGAATTTTTTTTAGGTTAACAGATTTCATTCAGATTTAATATATAGTTTTTTCTTAAAGATAATATTGGGATTTTGAGATTCATTTTTTTAGAATAATTAGAAGAAAATAAGATGCTCTTAAATCCCGATGGAAATAAATGTTTATATATGTTATAGTGACATTTAGAACCGATCTTACGATAAAGATGGAAGAAATTTGGTAGGCACTACGTCAATAAAATTATTAAAATAAAGTGATAGAAATTTAAGTTCCAACCCTCTATATTTTTTGAGATGTAGCATATGTTGTGTGCTTATAGAAACAGGGAAAGGCATTGTATCGAATAGATCTGATATGATTTTTTTATTTTTTTTTAAGGTATATAGGGGAATCTGGATTATGTGGTCAAGGTCTAGTTGTCATTATAAATTATAAATTATAAATTTAGACTAATGCCAACATCTCGCAAACCAACATTTAGTAGAAAACAAGTAATGTCTACAAAGAGGTGTTTATTCTTTTAACCTTATCATAACAAGCCATGATAAGACAACGTTGTGTGGCAGCGTAGTCCCTGTCAGATTGAATTGGGATAGGAAAAACTAGTAGAGGCAGATGGAAATTGTAGTGGAGATGTGGCAAGCAACTTGAAGCACAGGTGGTATCCATGCAGTAAATGACACATGGCCTCTAGAGCCCCATTTATTTTTTGAAAGAATAGAACATAATACAATGTGTGCATAGTTGAAGATAAAAATTTATGACGACACAAATATGAAAGGAGATAAAAAAGCAGTTTAGTTTGAAATATACTAAATAAGTTACAAGTTCCTGGAAATTTAAATGCATTTGTCATATAGACTGGTGAAAGATAAAAATGTATGACATAAATATAAAAGGAGATAAAAGAATAGCTTTATTTGAAATATATCAAAAAATAAAAGTTTGTTACATATTCTTGGAAATTTCAATGCGTTTGTCATATAGACTAGGATTGGGGCTCCCATGAACCATAAGATAAATATGTACAACAAACAGGATTGTAGAAAGAAAAAGTGGGCGACGGTAGAGTGCAATGCCTGAAGAAAAAAAATCAAAGGTATCAGACTTTGGCTAGACATTTCTATTTAAAAAAGTGGAATAACTGGGTTGATAAACAAAACAGGATGTGATCAGTAGACTTACAATGAATGCCTTTTTATTTCTATTTGCTTGTGGATGCCTTTTCATTGATATCGTCGACGGCTGCTGGAATTGTGGCAACTGCTCATTGTCTTTCGTCGGAGGCCTGCTTCAATTCCCTTTCGAGCCATTCTTCAATGTAGCTTCTCATTGGGGCGACGTTGATATCATTCCAAATTTTTATGTTGAAAAATTTGTTTTCTAATTCCCCGAAGTCGATAGAAAGATTACGCAGAGCCTGATCAATTTCCTCATTCTATACTGAATAGTCGACTAGCCAGTCATCGACGTGATCTTGACCATATTCAAGGATGTTGTAAAACTTTTCCAAAGACAACACCTTAAACATATCAACATGTTTATCGAAGTCTTGCCTAGTTAAGGGCAAGGAGTTGACAATTAAGTTGGGGTCTTGGAAGTCATTGGTCCTTCTGACTAAGTTTATTTTGGACAACCTTGTGAATAATTTTTCTTTCTTTGATATGTCATGTTCACTTGACTAAACAATGACATGTAGGTTCTTCACTTTTTCTTTCCAGCATGCATTTAATTGAATGATCCGGTTTTTGGATGGAAGATCGTGTTGTCTTATTTTTGTTTATGTCATGTTGTTGAAAATGGTGCCAAAAGGAAGGACTGTGTTTAAATAGAATTTTTCTTCATCTTTTAACTCTGCCTGCAAATGTTTGAGCAAACTATGTGCCCTAGTTCCAAGGGAAGTCATGGTTTGTGATGTTTCCCACGCCTTAGTAACCAGTTCCATTCTTTTCTTGATATTATTCTCCACATATCCTCTATAGGATGCGAGGAGGCTGGAGGATCCTTTTAACTTGACTGCAGAGGTGGAAAGCATGGTTATTGCCAAAGGATTGACAAGAAATGGCATAGGAATCAAAGCCTCTTCTAATTCCTTGACTCGGTCCTTTAGTCCGACATTCTCGGCCTCGATGCCTCCAATGGAATCATGAAGTGCATCTCCGCTCACTATGTGAATTTGATAGATTTGGGACATTCACATGTTCGCAAGGTTAACCTCTGAACAATATTTTCCTTTCTTATTTTAATTTTTTTTTTTCAATAATCAATTTTTTGGATTGGCTGTCAAAAACAACACTCTGGAACACGAAGGATTCATCTTCGTCAAAATTTTTGGTATCGGATATGTCCATTGGATGACTATGTTGGATGGCGTCTCTGGACTGATCAAGGTAGCGGAGTGCGCTATCCAGCTCATGCTCAAGTTCCATGTTCTCACTCTGAATTTCGAGCTCTTCCGCCTGTCCCACATTTTTTTTCTCTTCTTGTCTACTGGAAGCTTGTGAGAACTATCAATTTTAGAGTGAGGAGGGCCGTTATATCCTCCTCCATTTGAAAAACTTTGAGTCTCTTTGTTGTTGTGGTAGGCCATTGGAGCAATGCTCTGGGATGTTGTACTTTTTGGAGTGTTATTCACCAATTGAACACTCTTGTCACCGAGGCCTTTCCCCTGTTGCTTGTATAATTTAGTTTTTCTTTGCAGTGTGTCTAGGTCGTTGGCATCAGAAGCAAGAGCATTGTCGCCAATGTCTCTGTTTTCGGACAGGTGTTTTTTGAAAAAACAATCGTCGAAGCCAAGTGTTTGTAAATGTTGTTGAAAAATTTTATTGGGGTCAAACCCTCTTAGGCTTTCAGCATATCTCAGGTTGAAGTTGCTAGAATGTGTTGTGAATTCGTCAATTTTGTTGATGTTTTTAAACATGAAGTCCCCGACTTTCCAAGGCAGAGGAATGAACTGTTTTTTTTTTTCTCTTCTCTTGGAATATATGCAACCAGTAGTTTTATTGTAGTGCTACTTCTGCAACAAACATTCTACCCGTAACGTAACATGGAAGGATAGCAGGTTTTTCCCTGGAGCCAAAAATCCTTATCATAGTGTAATTATCCAAATGTTCAAGTGTCCCCTTCCTATCCAAAAAACCGATTTTATGTTCAGATATGCAGGGAGCATCTTCTCCTAACAACAAAACTTTGAAAACAGACATGAATCCATTAGAAACCTCATAAAAATGGTGGGAAGCCTTGTGCTTCCATAAGGCCTGGTACCAGAATGTTACTGGTTCGAATTCCGAGTTGACATTCTTAGACAGAGACAGTTCTAGAAACTGGTAACAATGTGCTATCACAAAAACTAAGTAGGATGACATATAAAATTTCTTTTCCCTTTTGAAGCTTGACAATTTGGACCAGATTTCATGGGAAATTAACTTGCCCCAATCAAAATTGGCTTGTTCCTTGACTATGAAATACAAAATATAAAGAGCCATCCGGGAAACAGTTGTTGTGGACTCTTATCCTGTTATTCTTGTAAACAACCAGGCAATTTCGCGGAATGGATTTCTAAATGAACTAACCTGCAAGCTTATGATATCTTTAGGAACTACAATTGGGTCTTCCAATAAATGGTGCAAGAGGTCCAACCCATTATTATGCTTTGCTAGGAATTGTTTGCAATATTCTCCTCTAAATGTCAATGTTGGCTCCAACAATCTTAACATCTGGTGGAAGACCTACGGTGATAAAGAAATAGAAGAGTAGTCCTGGAGTGGAATAATTATTTTGTCTGAAATAAATTTATCGGTGCACCAAGAGACCAACTCCTTATAGTCAAAAACTTCAGGGACACAACCTACAAGAGCAATCTCAGAGGTCCAAATTACTTGGCTTTGGGCGGCAGGGGTTGAGTAATAAGATTATGCCCTGGACCACTGGAAGTTCTCGTCCTCGCGCCCAAAGATGTTCATTGTATCTCCACAGAATTGTTGTCTAGTTGATGCCATAGGTTTATGAGAACATTGGTTTACTCTAGACGATAGTTGAAATGAATAGTTGGAGCCGATAATGTAACTCTCCCCAAAATCTTGGTTAAATGCTTATGAATGAGAAAGATTCTCGACCCTTTCGCTGATTAATGACAATCTATATGGGTGGTGCATGATGAACTATTAGAAGTAAAGCTTACTTATTGCATATTTAGAAGTGTGAAGGTGGTGGGTACTTAGAAGAGCAATTAAGGATTGGAGGTTTCGTGAACATGCCAAGCTGACGACGTGCGGACAACATTTCATGATTTTGAAATCAACACTCAAAAGGGATAATATAACCCACCACAAATCTTGGTTTAATGCGTATTAATAGGACACTTCCTTGAGCCTTTCGCCCATCAATGACAATCTATATGGTTCCTGCACGAT